>VDFB02150165.1:0-28034 GCA_007258455.2 Sequoia sempervirens | reverse complement strand
ACATATATATGTACATGCACAATTTACTTGAAACCTAGTGACTAAATTAAAAAGTTCACATTTTGCCTAAATTCTTTTAAATCATCTAGATTCCTTGATTGCATTTTTATGTTTGACATGGAATTGTTAAACTTTCACTTTCAAATCTTTGAATAAATATTTGTTCAACTCCACTTATATATGAGCGAGATTGAATATATATGCGTGCAATTTGTACAAAACCTAGTTTATGTTCCAATTTTGCATTTAAATTTATGTTCCATGGAATTCTTAAGTTCATGAATATTTCATTTCATTTGAACATTCAACTCCACAAGTATATTATAGTTGATTTGGTGTTTGAGTGGTGAAGAATCTAGACATACATGTTGTCTCTAGTTTTCTTTATTTTTTATGTTACTTTAATGTGACATTCAATAATTTTAAATGATCATCCATTTTCATGTATCCTAATCATCACATCCTAATTATTATTTTCATCCTAAGCATCCCCAATCCTAATCATCAAGTTAAGATCACTTTATCAGGTAATAACCCATAACCATAATCATCCTATAATCACCCCTTCCTAATCATTCATTATCATGTTCTAATCACATTATCAACCTAATCTCATCCTAATCAAATGGACTAGAATCTAATCCATCTATCCTCATCCAAAATATAATCATTTATTATCCATCTAGATCCATATCAACCATACATCCATTCTCCATCCTTAATAAAAAATCATCACTTGAACAACAAAATTTGGTTAAGGTCTCAATCTATTCCATACATCATATTTTCCTTTCATCATCACCCAAAGCTTTCATCTAGGGACCTTATCCTTAATCTAGACTATCATCCATTTCAAATCCAATCTCCTAATAAAAAATCAAGACTTTAATTTGATTTCATCTGTAATCCAAACTTGCTTAAGAACATTAGCCTATCTTAAGTGCAGTTATCAAATCCATTTTGTGAATGTTAGATTGTATCCAGGTTCTCTTGGATTGGTCTTTCTTGTTCACCTCGAGGTGCATTGGAATATATTCATTGTAGTGAATCATAGTGATGGTGTTTGGGGTGCTTGAGATAGCTACATTTTGGCATCAATTTAACTTTGTTTACCATGTATAGCTTGAGACCATGTATGTAATGGTCCACCTTTTGTAATTATATATGGATTGATCAATTTTTAATTTATATAGGACTGTCATCCAGGAAGATCTAGATACTTATATTATGTGCATAACTTGAGATTTAAATATATCAATTTCCAATTGCATAAATGTTCCATGGAATTCTTAAACTTTCAAGAATAGAATTTTTTTTTAATTTACATTCAACTCCACTTATAGCTCATGTCATCTAGATCACTTTCTTTGCATGCACAATCAAATTCATGTGTACATTATAGATTATATGGAATTCTTAAGTTCACTTGAATATATTTGATTTCATTTACATTCAATTGGACACAAGTATAGCTCATCATCTAGTTCAAGAATTCTTTGCATGCACATTCAAATGAACATGTGTATTAGATTATATGGAATTATTAAGTTCATGTATAGCATGATATATGCATAATTTATGTATTTAACCTAGAGTGACTTTAAAAATGAACATTTAATAGAGCTAAGAATTCAAGTTATCATCTATTTCCAATTGCATTTTTATGTTCCACTTTTAAATATAGCATTAATCTCAAGCATATTTGCATTCAATTTTTTCTATTTCTTGACCTCTTTATTAAAGACAAATTCATTTCTATTTATTTAAATTAATTGTACATGTCCATCTTTTTAAGTTTACAAATAGCAACCATTAGATAGTCTAACATTTTGATTTCATGATGTAAATAGATGTACAACAAGTGCACGAACAAACCATAATAAATTTAAATAAAGATACTTGAACTTGCTAAATAAATAAAACCATAAATTAATAATGCACGATGTATTTATAGATGCAACAAGTGTTCAAACCATAATAATGCACGTATATAACAAACCTATTCAAACCATAAAACATAAATGTATGAATGTGATGTAAATCATAACAAGTATATACCATAAAACATAAGTGTATGTAAATGTGATACATAAATCATAAAAAGTGCCTCTAGCATAATAATCTGATCTCAAACCTGTAATACTATAAAACATATCTCAAAGAGAGGGATGTCTGGTATGAATAGAATCATCAGATCTCTGGCCCGATCTCTCCCTCGACCTCTCCCTCGATCCATGGCTCAATCTCTCCCTTGATCCACGACTCGATATCTCTCTTGATCCATGGACCGATCCCTCTCCTAATCCAAGATGTGTGGATCCATGTCCCGATCCAAGATCTCCCAATCCGTGTCTTGAGCCTCGTCCCAACCTCTTCATGTGTTCAAGTACACACATGTTTAAATTTAATTTTTAATACATGTATATATATGTGTACATATATGTAAAATTATCTAAAATTACAATGTACAAGTTCAATGTGTTCAAACTTACATCAAGTAATTATTATTTTTATTAAATTTAAATGTACCTCAGTTGCATAGTGCGTGGGATCGCCATCATGCGCCAAATTTCCAAAGTCTGACAAATCACCATATTGCTTAAAATTTTCAAGTACACAATTTCAATCAAGAGTTAAACAACTAAACTTTAAAATGCATTACATGTATAGATATACATACATAATTTTTTAGAACATAATTTTATATGTATAAATTATATTCAAGTACTTGTTATGCTTGATCGATGGCTCTACCAATGTCACTAAGATCACAAGAATGTAAAGACATCGTAGGGGGATCTATAGCATGTATAATATCAGTAGCAAAAAGAAGCTGACTATATGTGCCATGGACAAGATCAGGTGCCGCAATAGCCTCAATGTGACCTATAACATCCTGACGACCTAGACAAGCTAAAGGATCGATATAAACATGATGCACATGGGATCTTGTAGGCTGATGTGGAATATTCTCTGTATTTGCCACCCTGTGGCTCATATGTGTACTCGGATATCACCATCTAATAAAGTCCTATACCTGGTCAAGAGAGTTCCCATGGTCCTCATTGATAACCTAATATGCTTCTAGTAAATCCAAAACTAAGACTCTACACATAGTATGCAGAGTTGTGTGGGTCATCTACTCAACATCTGAAGGAGTAGGTAGATCGAAACAAATAAATGGATCATAGGATGCAGATGTAGCCTCAGTGGGAGGAAGGTTGATCTGTGGGCATAATAAGTATCTACCAATTTGATCAGATGAAATCTGATCAATCTGTGTTGTAATAGAGGCAATGTTATAAAAAATATGCCTTTGAGTGGAGCCTGTTGCTGCCTCCCTTGCTGCTGCCAATTCCAAACGTTTTGGTAAAACCAAAAGGTTTGGGCCAACTAATGCCCTCTTGTCCACAGGCGGTGGCAAATCTAAACGTCTAAACTGTGGTTTGTCAAAAAAATGGCCTTTACCTTGGCCAACATGCTCAGGATAAGATGTGTAGTCCACATCTATCTGTAAATGAAATTATGCATATAACTGTTTGACAAAATATTGTGGCAGCTCATCATTGTGAGGCCACCTATGATATGTTGCCAACCATCTCGAGTATATGAATGATGCAACAAAAGGATCTACACACCTCATAACCACACATCCTCTAATTCTATTTTGTCCTCTATAATGAGGGAACATGGTTAACACATTTTCACTTGAAACTAATTTGGAAACTTCTCTATCTTTCACTGTGCGAGTAACACTCCTAGCAAGAGACAAATAAAACTGCTTAATGTTGATATCACCATAAGGATTGTATGATTGAATTGTCTCGATCATTTGATAAATCTCCTCTCTAATAGTGACTAATCTATCTTGATTAGCCAAATTGGGGGAGTTGTGAATTGTTTGCTCTAAACATTTTAGAGCATTGTGTAATCTAGCAATACTATCCTAATATAAATTTGATCTAGTTTGAGCATCTTGCTCAGAACAAGGGGAATGATGAGATCCCTCATTGGCCATGATATATATATTTGTATATGTAAATAGATAGAGTTCTGCATATCATTAAAACAAAATATACATGATGTTAAATAAAATTTAAATTGAAAATTTCAAAACTAAAACAAATATATATTTAAATTACAAAATTTTTAAGTTTCAAAACTATTTTTTTTTTAACTTTAAATATATCTAATGAGATAGTTCAAACTTTATATCTATCTCTATGTTCAATAGTTCACCTTCTATAACAACTAAAGATAACATAAGAAATTTGACAACTCCAAAGAGACTTTCAATACATATATATATATATATGTGTGTGTGTGTGTGTGTGTGTGTGTGTGTGTGTGTGTGTGTGTGTGTGTGTGTGCGCGTGCGCGCAATGCGCACGCACATACATAACAAGGCAATACGCAATACGCAACATTGCGCCACCATGCGTACGCATCGCAGCCACGTATTATTACGCGTACGTACGCATTACATGCGTACAAAAAGCGTACGCATACGCAACACAACACGTAATGACATGCGCGTACGCGGCCGCAACACGCCATCGCCATTACGTACGCATGCACATACACACCACGCACAACACGCAACACGCACATCATACGCATACGCACATATACGCATTACACACAAATACGTACGCATAACATATACGCACAATGCCAATCACGCAACATTACACACACACACACCAAACATCAACACGCACACAACACATACGCAACACATCAATCATGCTACGCATCATTACCATCACACACATGTGTATGCACACATACATGCACACACACACATACACATACATATATATATAATATATCATTAACACACACATGTATATATAATACATACATACATGTACATATATGCACACATACACACATGTATGCATTTTCATGTACATACACATACACACACATAAATATATATATATGTACACACATGTACATACACATATGTATACATACATGTACACATGGTGAACTAGAAATTTGGGGTTTTCAATTTTGGGTTTATAGAAATGTAAACTTAGGCAAAATATATGTATGTACATACATGTACATAAACATATGTATGCATACACATACATACACATGCATTTACATATATATGTGTACACATGTACATGTATGTACACTCAAGTACATACACATACATGTACACACATACATACATACACATACATACATGTGTATGTACACACATACATACATGTAAGGTGAAAGTATATCATGTGCATCCTTCACATTTGATTAATATTGCATCTATATAATCTATAGAAAAAAAAACAAGTCTATTCCACTCCCACATGTAATACAAGTTCATTCCCAACTTGTTTTCAATTGTGTTGTGGGTGGAAAGTTGCTTGTGGGTATCAATTTTTTTGTTTCAGTAATGTGGAATAGTTGCATGCCAGTTCTGGTGTCCATTATGGTTGTTCCTGAAAGCAGCCAGAAAAGAGCAATGGAAAGTACCAATAAAGAGCAATTGTTTGAAGGAAAGAGATTACCAAATAAGTTGAAGTAGCCAAACCAAGCACCACCAAAGCAAGAGAGACACAAGAATTTGTTAAGGGGAAAAAACAAGAAAAAACCCCAATATTATGAATGGAGGCAAAATGCCTAAAGAATAATACAAAGAGAGAGAGAGCTTCAACCTTAGCTTGTTGCTTGAATCTTGAAGAATGAGAGGAGAAGCACCTCAATAAGTAGAGGTGAGAAAGAGGAGTTAGAATGTAACTCCCAACTCAATGAATGCCACCATTCATCTATGTGTGTGCAAAGTGTCACCTCTTAAGGAGGTGGTTACAAATATTCCTTAATAAAGGAATTAAAAATAAGTCATCCTCACACATGTGTGAGATGACAAAAAAAGAAAAAAGACTTGTAGGGATTCCTTTGGAATATTCCTACAAGTTAATAAAAAATTACAATTAAAGAATAACCTTTACCAAGTAAAGATTAATCTTCTAACATCCCCCCTTAAGCTTTACTTGGGGAGGTTACATCAAACCCTTCAATGGGTTGTAAACCAAGATTTTTACAATGGAAGAGAAATTTATCTTTACAAAGAGCTTTGGTGAGAATATCTCAACTTGATCTTCACCTTTACAATACAAAAGAGAAATTTGCTTGTCTTCAATTTGCTCTCTAATGAAATGATGTTGAAGAGCAATGTGCTTGGTCCTTGCATGAAAAATTGGATTCTTTGCCAAAGCAATAGCACTTTGATTATCACAATATAAAGGAGTAGGATCCTTTGGAGGTAGACCCAAGTCTTCAAGTAATCTTCTTAACCATAATGCTTCTTTAGATGCATTTGTACAACCTTTATATTCAGCTTCTGTAGAACAAAGAGAAGTAGATTGTTGTTTCTTACTATTCCATGAGATTGCACCCGATCCAACAAAGAAACAATAACCACAAGTGGATCTCCCATCATTGGGATCACCTCCTAAATCTGAATCAGTATAACCCTTTAAAGAAAAATCACAATTTGCATCATAAAAAAGACCAAGATTAAGAGTACCTTTAACATATCTTAAAATTCTTTTTGCAACTTTAAAATGAGTTTGTTGTGGTTTAGACATAAATCTAGAAACCAATCCAACACTATAAGAAATATCAGGTCTAGTAAGAGTTAGATAATTTAAACTTCCTACTAGTTGCCTATATAAAGTAGGATCAACAAAAGGAGTGTCCATATCAACCATTAATTTAGTTCCTAATTCACAAGGAGTAGAAACACACTTTGCATCATTCATTTTAAATCTATCTAAGAGATCTTAAGCATATATATGTTGAGAAAGAAAAATACCTTTAGGTGTTTGCCAAATTTGCATACCCAAAAAATAATGTAATAGGCCTAAATCAGTCATTTGAAATTGTTGATTGAGTTGAGACTTAACATCACTAATCAAATTGTTAGAACTAGAAGTGATAATTAAATCATCAACATATAAAATAATAATCACAATATCATCTTCACTATGCTTAATATATAAATTGGGATCATTTTTACTTCTAATGAAACCTTGAGATAAAAAGAAAGCATTAATCTTTGAATACCATTCTCTAGGAGATTGCTTTAAACCATAAATTGATTTCTTCAATTTGCAAACAAGATGTTCATTTCCTTCCTTAATGAAACCCAAAGGTTGAGACATATAAATTTCTTCATGTAAATCACCATTTAAAAATGCACTTTTAACATCCATTTGATGAATAGGCCAATGCATATGAGAAGCTAAAGCAAGAACTAATTTAATGGTTGGCATCTTAGCTACTGTAGCAAATGTTTCATTATAATCTAATCCTTCAACTTGAGAGAAGCCCCTAGCAACTAATCTAGCTTTAAACTTGCTAACTTCATTATTTGCATTAACCTTAGTTTTATACAACCATTTGCATGAAACAAGATTCTTACCTTGAGGTAATGGAACTAAATCCCAAGTATTATTAGCAATTAAAGTATCATATTCTTCTTGCATAGCCTTTTGCCAATGAGGTTGATCTTTAGCTTGTTCATAAGTTTGAGGATCATTTGAATTCATAATGTTAGACATCAAAGCATGATTACAATAATTTGCCTTTCTTCTTTTAGGTGGATTTTTAGCTAAATAATCCTCACTTTCTTGCAACAAACTTTTAAACCATTTTGGCATTCTTTTAG
Organism: Sequoia sempervirens; assembly: GCA_007258455.2. Lineage (NCBI taxonomy): Eukaryota > Viridiplantae > Streptophyta > Pinopsida > Cupressales > Cupressaceae > Sequoia > Sequoia sempervirens. Next base: position 20,350 of record VDFB02150165.1, on the reverse strand, counting down.
ATGTAGGAGTATCATCACTAGAAGAAGAATCATGAGGAGAAATTTCAACATCTTCATCATCACTATCACTATGAGTAAGAGATGCATTAGGAGGGTTAAGAGGAGTTTCAACTTGAGGAGTATCCTCCACAACAATAACTTTATTTTGAGAAGAATCAATATTATGCACTTTAGAACAATCATGAACACCAGTTTCAGCAATGCATACATCTCTAGCAACTTTAACTTTGTTAGTAAGAGGATTATAAACTCTATAAGCTTTAGAATGTTCATAATAAAAAAAAAAAATATGATAAGAAGATTTAGCATCTAATTTTTGCCTCTTTTGTTTAGGTTTGTGAACATAAGCAATTGAACCAAAAATCCTTAAATGCTTAAGATTGGGCTTCCTACCAGACCAAGCTTCTTCAGGAGTTATATCCTTTAAAGCTTTAGTAGGAGTCCTATTAATAATGTAAGTAGCACAAAACATAGCTTCTGCCTAAAATTTATAAGACATATTTTTAGCATGTAACATACATCTAGCCATTTCAACAATAGTTCTATGCTTCCTTTCCGCTACACCATTTTGTTGAGGTGTATAGGGAATAGTTAGCTCATGCTTAATACCAAATGTTTTCAAATAACTATTAAAAGCATTGTTCACATATTCTTTTCCATTATCAGTTCTAAGAATTTTAAGTTTAAAACCAGATTGCCTTTCAACAAATTTATGAAATTCAGAAAATATATCAAGAACTTGATCCTTACTATGAAGAAAATAGATCCAAGTTCTTCTAGAAAAATCATCAACAAAAGTAAGTGCATACCTTGATCCTTGGATGGAGTTATTCTCCATGGGTCCCAAAAGGTCACTATGAACTAGGTGCAACTTATGAGTTGCCCTCCATGATTGACCATGTGGAAAGGGCTCCCTATGCATCTTACCACTCATGCATCCTATGCATACAATTTTAGATGGAACAATACTAGGCAATCCATCTACCATATTAAGCTTTTGCATTAAAGCAATATTGTTAGAATTTATATGACCAAGTCTTTCATGCCAAACATTGAAATCAATGGTAGATATTAAAGAGCATCTAGATTGAGCAAACTCATAAAATTTGAACAAATTATCATTGTCTAATTTAGCATTAGCAATGACCTTGTTTTGTTTTGGATCAATAACATAGCACATATCTTTGTAAAATTCTATTTTATAATCTTGACAAAGCTTAGCAACTGAAAGCAAGTTAGTCTTTAATTCAGGAACATATAAAACATCATGCAATTTACCATTAGGAACATTCACATCTCCAATTGCTTCTACTTTACAAGTATGATTATTAGCAAGTTGAAGAGGAACATTTGATATATCAGGTTGCATAGACTCAAAAACTTCTTTATGTGAAGTAACATGTTGAGATGCACCCTGAATCAATAACCCATTCAAGAGGTTGAGAAACATTAGAACTACAAGTAAAAGCACGTCTAGATTGATTTGCATTATTTTGAAACTTATTATTATTAGGTTTATTTTGATGTTGATTATTTTGCTTCATAGGCTTTTTCTCATTTTGCTTCTTAAAACAAGTATTTTGCCAATGACCATCCTTATTACAATAAGTGCAATGTGGTTTCTTAGAAGAGTTAAACTTTCTAGGATCATTGCCATTATTATAATGAGGTTTGGAATTATAATGTTGTTGTTTAGAATGAGGTTTAAAATGTTGCTTATGATTAGACAAGAAAGCATGTTCATTAGACTTAAGAGTACCAAACTGAATTAACTTAGCCTCTTCTTGTCTTAATAAATCACGAAAAATATCATAAGTTAATTGAGTAGCTAAAGAAGGAATAGCTAATTGAGCATGAATATTAGTAATGAATTGCTGAAATTGTCTAGGAAGACACTTTTTAAGAATAAGATGAATTAATCTAAGATTATCTAATTTAACTCCTAAACCATCCAATTGACTATTTAAAGCATCAAATTTCAATAAAAAATCATCCATAGATTTAAAATCAGAATACCTCAAATCTTCAAGTTGATCTTGAATTTGAATTTTTCTTGATTCATTTGTACTATCATAAATTGTTTTGAGTTTGTCCCATGCTTCATAGGCAGTTGTGCATGTTCCAATATGAACATAAAGTTCGGGTGACATGGAAATACCTATGAGGCCAAGGGCTTCCTCATTTTTGAGATTCCATTTTTCGATTTCATCTTTTGATGCAGATGAACCTGGTTTTGATTTAGGATCTGTAGCTACATCTAAAAGATGTTTAAATCAAAAAATGAAAGAAATGTGAGTTTTCCAAGAATGATAGTTAGAAGAATTCAACTTAATTTCAGGAATTAAAGTAGACATGATTGCAAAAAATAAAAATAAAAATACTTTAGGGGAAAAAAAAAAACTAATGTAATAGATGCTTTAAAAAAAAATCCCTCTCTTCTAAAAATAAACTGCCTAAAAATAAACCCCTTAATATTAAAAATAACTATTTTTAGAAAAAAACTATATAAAATTAATTAATTAATTAAATTTATTATGAATATTTATACCAAATTTTAAAATAATCTAATATTAATTAATAAATACTAATTAAAAAAAAAAAAATTAATAAAGATTTTAATAAATTTAATATTATTAATTAAAATTTTAATAAATTAAATTAAAACATTAAGGACTTTATTTGAAAAGTGAATATAGAAAAAAAACTTTATAAAAACTTATTAAAAATAACGTAACTTTAGATTAAAAGAAATTTAATAAAAGACAAATTCTAATGAAAGCTTTCATAAGGTTCGAAAGAACTTTAAAAAAAAGCGAATACACTCTTAAAAAGTGCGCGGGCGGAAATAGATGGGCGGGCGTTTTTAAAAAAATAGGGTTTAATGAATGTCTCTATAACGCATGCACAAAGGATAACTGGCTGGCAAAAAAAACAGCTACAAGGATGCGCAGAGCAGAGATTAGGTATCAGAGCAGAGATTAGGGATCTGAGGCTGAGCCAACGAAGGAAGAGGCGCGACGAAAGCCGTCGGAGCAAGGGTTTCCACCGCCGTCGCTTGCAAAGATTCCAAACCCGCACTCAGGGGGATGGCGCCCAATCGAGGAGACGGCTGTGAAAAAAAAAAACTAGCACAAGACCGAAGGATCCGAGAGGCGTACAGGAGGAGCCTGTGCGCGGATCCGATGATTTTAACCTGCAAGGGCAGAAGCCCTAAGATTTATTTTATTTTTGTATTATTTATTATTTTGAAAAGAAAATAACAGGGCTGCTGTATTAAATATTGTTAAACAGATATGATAAAAGAGATTTGGGTTTTGAAACCCTTAGGGTTCTAATTTTTGATTTTTTTTTTTAATATATTTATTACTACCGAAATAAATGAATTTTTTTTAGATTTTTTTAATGGAACAAATAGTATATATCTAAAAAAAAATAGATTTTTTTTACAACTTGTAAAGGAAAATAAAAGTAATTTTTTTATTTATTTTCAATAAAATTTTCTAAACTAAGATTAGAGCCCTAAAAAAAAAGAAAATATAACCCTTTATTTGAGGGTTTCTAAAATTTTGCAAAAAATAAAACATGCATGCAAAGTATAATGTTTTTTTTTCAGATTTAAACTGATATTTAGCAAAAAGCTTAGAAAACTTTAGATAACAAAACTACACAAAAGGTTAAAAACTATGAATTGAAATTTGGAAAACAAAATAAACCCTTAATGGTTTTTTTAAAACTTGCACTAAATGTAAATAGATTTAAGAACAAATTATTTGAAATGAAAAACAAAGAACTGAAATTCCTACACAATAAAACAATGTTAGAAAAATATATCAAATCAAAAAACAAGATTAGACTTTTGCTCTTCTTCTCCTCCTTGAGAGTGTCTCCAATGGTGTGCTAAAAATTTTGGTAAACCTTCAACAATGTAGCTCAAAAAATATTAGTAATACCAAGCTCTGATACCATGAAAGGAAATAGAAAAGAGCAATGGAAAGTACTAATAAAGAGCAAATGTTTGAAGGAAAGATATTACCAAATAGATTGAAGTAGCCAAACCAAGCACCACCAAAGCAAGAGAGACACAAGAATTTGTTAAGGGGAAAAAACAAGAAAAAACCCCAATATTATGAATGGAGGCAAAATGCCTAAAGAATAATACAAAGAGAGAGAGAGCTTCAGCCTTAGCTTGTTGCTTGAATCTTGAAGAATGAGAGGAGAAGCACCTCAATAAGTAGAGGTGAGAAAGAGGAGTTAGAATGTAACTCCCAACTCAATGAATGCCACCATTCATCTATGTGTGTGCAAAGTGTCACCTCTTAAGGAGGTGGTTACAAATATTCCTTAATAAAGGAATTAAAAAATAAGCCATCCTCACACATGTGTGAGATGACAAAAAGACAAAAGACTTGTAGGGATTCCTTTGGAATATTCCTACAAGTTAATAAAAATTACAATTAAAGAATAATCTTTACCAAGTAAAGATTAATCTTCTAACATTCCTCTCTCAAAGCTTTGGGTTTTAATCCTTGCCATTGTTTCCATGGATCCTCTTTTGGTTTATGAGTCAGTCTGTGTTTTGTAATCATCTGGCAGTAACAATACTTGTTGCATAAAGCCTTTTGTAGGAATTGCAGGGGCGTGAGTTGTAGGCATTCAAACTTATTTGTTGGCTGGTAATGGCATTTTTGACTTTGTCTATGGTGTAGTCATACATGTAATTGGTGTTCAAACTGTCCTTGGGGGGCAGGGGACTAAATAGAATCCCCCACTAATCTAACCAAAAGAAAATCAAATTATTGATAATCAAGTGTGTAATGACAGTTCTCGGTATGCAACCAATACATCAGATGTTCCAGCCATGAAATATGTCTCAAGGCATAAAGGGACTGTAACTGCGCTAATAGAAGAAAGAAAGATCAAACATAAGGTAGGGGATGACTACTTATTGACTCACAAGGATCTATGAAATGATTTAGAAAGGGGCTGAATCAACATTAACATGCAATTTTTTGCAAGTTAAAATAAGTCCATAGAAATATTCTCTGTAAATCATTATCATCTTTACTATTGCAAGCTATTTTCTTAGAGTTCTTATTTTAAGACATATAGATTTTCAGTTTTCCTCTTTGTATTTTGAGATTTTCACTACTAAAGACCAATTCATCACATGGGTGTCGTTTCATCTATGAATCATCAAACTTATTCATGTATATGTTACAGACTTTGTGTAGAACCAATTTCAATATAGGGGAACATTAGTTTAGCCTACATATTTTATACTGTGTTGAAAGGGTTTTTAGAAGGTGTTTAAAGAATACAATCACGTTTATAGAAGACCATTAATGATTTTTTATGGAGCTTTTGGGAAAGGAAAATTTTCTCATAAAGAAAGTTTAAAGGATGCACGCTCATGCCCAACATTGGTTATGGATCAAGCAAGAATTTAACTTGCCTTCTGGCTTTAAAAAAATTGTTGTACACAATGTTAGAGAGTTGGACCTTTCGACCTTTTGATGATGCACAACATGACTTACTGTGCTAAAATTGCACACAATGTTTCAACACTGAAGAGAAAGGCTATGAATTTGAGGTTATAACTTACCTTCTGGCTTTAAAAAATTTGTTGTACACAATGCTAGAGAGTTGTACCTTTGGACCTTTTGATGATGCACAATAGTACTTACTGTGCTGAAATTGCACACAATGTTTCAACACTGAAGAGAAAGGCTATGAATCTGAGGTTATGAATCTAATCATATTTTTTAATGAAATTGATGTGTATGGGTAAGTATGGTGTCATATTACATGGTCATTTGATCATGACCCACATAACTTAGGAGTCTCATGATGATTTGTCTAAATTGTTGTCTTATTTATTATTTGTATTAGTACAAGAGACAATGTGAAAGACCCATCAAATTCTAATACTAAATTCGTTGACTATGTATATGAACAAGTAGCATATGCCTTTTCAAAAATTATAAATTAAACTATGCTCAAAATTTGAATGATGAGGGGGACAGGATAGGCTTTAGTTGAAATCCACACACCTAATCTCTTCTTTTTGGATACGTTTGGTATAGGTTTTGAAATATTTCAATATGGGTATATTTTGTACTACAAAATTAGTCTTAACCCAAAAAAATCATCAATTTTATAATAGAATATTTGAGTGTAATTTAAAATAATAAATTGAAGTAGAATATTTTTGATATGATTTTGTAATAGATTATCATCTTAAATAAATAATAACCAGTTATTCTTCAGTCACTAATATCTGTACAAACAACCACAAAATATTGCTCTTCCAAATTGATTGGTTCATCCATTGATTGAGCCTAGTTTTTTATGCATCTATCTATCTCCCTTGTTCCTCTCTGTGGGGTACTTATTTCAAACCCTCCAGAATATTGTCTGGAATAGATAAAAATGCTATGTTGGTGTCAAGAAATCTAACAATTGCAAATTAGTTAACCATCGATTGTCCCAATTATGGTACATTCAGAGAAAGCATGCATCTGTCATAGGAAATTCATGCATCTGTCATAGGAAATGCTTGAATTTTCTTAATATGTAATGAACAATATACACCTTGATTTCACAAAATTTTGACTTCTGAAAGAGAATTCCAGTTTATTATGTGTACAATTTGACTTTGCAGGAGAGTTCGATAAGCTATATGCCAAAACTGCTCCTTTGCCTTTTTTCTAAATTTCATTCATTGAAAAAGATTACGCACATGGTAACTGTTTTGCTTGTTGGAGGAAAAATAAGGAAGTGCATTGTTTAATGAAAATATCATACAGCCTAATGTAAATTGAATTTTGATTAAACATTTGGAAATTGTTATCGGTCATTTACAAATTCTATGTTGAAAGTAATTGACATTGGATGTTTTCTAAATTGCTACAGGATAGCAAAAGGAGATTACCCAGTGCAATGGAAAATATAATTTTGAACCCAAAATTTAATATGGGGCTCCATGGATGGTTTACCAATTCATGTAATGGATCAATTTATTCAGATTATTCTGAAGATTCAACCTTTTGTGTAGAGATATTTCCAGCATGAAGGTTCACAACATCAAACCCTACACTGTGGTTTATGAGTCAAACACATTTCAATCTAATAGAACACTTATTTCCATTTTTATAAACCCAATATTTAAAACCCAAAATTTCCATTTTTATAAACTAGAAACTAAAACCCCATATTATTAGTTCACTAGAGAATTTTTTTTACAGAGTTTAAACAACAAAAATTTCCATTTAATGTTCCAAAATAAAAATCACAAAGACATATGCACATTTCTTTTATGTAAATCACAAACACTAGTAATTTGCAACAACATTTGGCCAATAAAACAACCAAATGCGATTACTTCACCAATCACACAAACCCTAACTCCGATAGAGCTCCCAAAACACACGTAGCATAAGGTAAAACAAAACAAAACCTGGGTATTTATCAACTGGTAATATTCACTTCGGCCGATGAGCTCTCGCCTCAAAATGTTTCACCCGAGCATGCAAAATGGTTGGGATCTGGTCTTTTTTCTTTTATTTTATTTTCAGTGTTTTGGCCGGTACCTTTTCGGCTGAGTGGCTTTTGGCCAAAAAGGTACTGCCACATCAACACCATGTCACTGCCCCGTGGATTTGGCCGAAAAGGTACTAGTTGAAAATAATTCGCTCAAAATTATTATTTTGGCCGAAAGTGTGACATAAGTTTGTGCTTTTACCCAATCAATATTGAAGCCAATTTGATAGCTACCTATCTCATGAATCTTTGTAGCTGGTTTTGTTAGTTCCGCTGAACAAGATTGTGTGTTGTGCCATTTAAGGGTGAATACAGAACCTACTCGATGTCCAAACTAAAACCCCTCTCTTTAAAAGTTCGCATCGTTTCATATGTAGTTGTGAATAATTCTGGTGAAGTATAAAGCGATTTGCTTCAATTTGGTTAATTCTTTGGGGCATGTGGAGAATAACCGAGAGAAATTTTAATTTTTAGTATATTTTTATGATTTCTTTTAGAATAGATGTTAAATTCTGAAAATATGTTTTCAAAAAATAGATGAATGAATGGAAATTTATTGAAAATCTTTCATTTTCTATGAAATTGTTGAATGCTTAAAGCTAAATCTACTTAAGTGATAAAAAAATTGTTGATATTCATGAAATATTATTTCAAATCTTTCGATTTCATGATATTATTTTGTGACTTAACTGAAATTCAACGTCTAATACATATGATTTTAAACAACCATATTCCCTTTGAGATTAACAACAATATCACATCATACCTTGAAGTGAACCTAGTACTATCAAGACCTGACTACCAAAGACTTGGGATTGAACTAAGCCAACCTTTGTCCTATCATATGGATCCCCCTAGGGTTTTCTTTGGTTACGTCTATCAAGAAGGATAAGCTCTTCGCGGGTTGTCTGTGGAGAATTTATTCGCCCTGTTGTTGTGAGTAACATCGCCATCAACAATTGTCTTCTTTCTTAATACTCTAGAGCATCTTCAACAGAGGATTGCAAGGATTCTGGAGTGTGGTATTGGGGAGCTCCCTTCTACCTATTTGGGTCTCCCTCTATGCCCAAATGTGGTGCCAGACTCCTTTTGGAAAGGGATTATTGATAAGTTTAACTCTAAAGTTACTGGTTGGAAGGGGGCTCTTCTTAGCCAAGCTAGGAAAATCCAATTGATTAAGTCTACTCTGCAAAATCTTCCAGTCTATTCTTTGAGTCTGTTTTAGATCCCAAGGAGGTTTTGGGAGAAGATTGAGAGTATTCAAAAATATTTTCTTTGGTCTGGGGTGGAGGACAATAATCCATTTCATTTTCTCTCATGCAAGGAAGTTTGTAGGGCTAAAAGTAAGGGTGGTTTGGGTATCCGGAAGTTGAAGGAGTTTAATATTTCTCTCCTTACTAAATAATTATGGAATCTACTTTTGGATGGTAAGGAATGGAATTCTATTTATTCTTCAAAGTACTTAAGGGGAATTGACAAGTTTAGAGACATTTTGAGGGGTGGTTTTGTTCCTCCCTCAGGTTCGGACTTGTGGAACTTCATGATCAAAGCTCGTTCTATTGTGGCTAATGGTTTGCAGTGGGTTCTTGTGAATGGTAGGAGTATCCTCTTTTGGAATGATTGGTGGACTGGAAATGGCCCCTTGAAGGATGAACTTTGGGCGACCCCTTTCAAATACTTTTGTATTGGGTCTTGAGGTATTTTTGTGTGAGATTATATTATTGATGGTAAGTGGAAAAGGCTTGACTTGGCTAATAGCAATCTTGAACCCCTTTATCAGTTCTTATCCTCAATTCATATTTCGGCTTCCTCCCCTGCTAATAGAGTGGTGTGGCGGTTTTCTCCAAATGACCAGTTTTCTGTGTCTTCAGCTTTTTCTAACCAAACTCGTATCTTTGGTCCTTCTCCTTTATGGGTTCGCCTATGGAATCCGAAGCTCCTGCCTAAAGTTATCATATTTTTTTGGCTTCTGTGTCAAGAAAAAATCTTGACTCTTAACAATATTTCTAAGAGGGGTTATGCTTTGCCTAATAGATGATTTTTATGTAAGGAGGTTGCTGAGGACATTAATCATCTTCTTGTTGGTTGCAATTTCTCCTCATAAGTTTGGGCCCATTTCCTTCAGTTGTGAAATTTATCATGGGTTTTCCCTTCATCTATCATGGATCTTTGGTATCAGTGGGTAGCTCCTACCCTGAATCTTGCTCTTTCTCTGTTGTGGTCTCTTATTTTTCCACATGTGGCGTGGGGAGTTTGGAAAGAATAGAATAATCATATCTCCCATCAGCTAGAACTTCCTCCCTTAAGGTTTTCTTTCAAGATTTGTGAGGCGATAAGAGAAAATTTTCTTTCTAAAGTCTCCTTGCTTCATATCCATGGTCTGAAGGTTGTGGTATCTAATTATGACTTGTTGATTGGTAGCAAATGGAATATTTCTTGTGACATTTCTCCTCCAATGAAGAAGCCTAAATCTTCTAGGGAGGGGGTTCATTGGAAAGCTCCCTCTTAAGGATGGCTCAAAGTTAACTTTGATGGTGCTGCTAAGGGGAATCCAGGAGTTGCTGGTTGTGGGGGAGTGTTACATGATGAGTATGGTAGGTTTGTCTCTACGGTGGCGCTCCCTTTGGGAACCTAGAAAAACCATTTTAAAGAGGCATCAACAACCTATCATGCCCCCCTTCTTGCTAAAGAGGCTAGGGTGAGAAAATTGTGGTTGGAAGGGGACTCCCTTAATATTATCAACTATCCAATGAAAGTGAATCCCCCGTTGTGGTCCATATCACATATCATAGAGGATTCCCTTTCTATTCTAAGCTCCTTTGATGATTATAAAATTTCACATGTCTTTTGTGAGGCAAATACTATGGCTAATGGTTTTGCGAACGTGGGTGTCTTGTCTCATAAATGTTGGCATTCTTATGAAACCATCCCCGTTAATCTACAAAGCATAATTTATCATGATAAAATGTCTTGTCTTGGTGGTGGTAACCTTGGGAGATAACGGTTTATTATTTTGGCTTTATCTCTTCTCGATTTGGTTTAAGATTATTGAGTTTAGAGCCTATTTGATTAATAATTACATATCTTATGGAAACAAGCTCATGGGAGTGGTAATTATAGATGGGTGTACTCACGTTGTTAGGTTTACATAGATTATGGGGGCCTTTTTTCCTTGTTTCTAGATTGTTCTCTTAGTTTTTTCTACTCATTAGAACAAGGAGAAGGTTGTGGTGAGGGTGTCTTTGGTTGCTATGGGTGGAGATCGTTGTAGACAGGAGCCTCTCTCCTGTGAAGAATTTAGTGGTAATGCAATTGTGTGGGAGTATCTGGAGAAAGGGGGCATTTGCCCTTATTTGCTTAAATTGCATGGGTTTGATTTTGAGGTCACTGAGGTGTTTGTGAAGGGGTAGAATAATCACATGTTGCGCTATTAGGGGTTAGAGGTGAATGTTACCGAGGGTTTAATTATTGGAATCACAAGATTACCCATAAAGGGTAAGAAATGTTACAAAGACCGTGGGGCTCCTAAGTGCACTTTGGCCAATTTTTTCAAGGGTTAGGAACATGAAAAACTCAGGAGTGTGGGAAGTGGAGGGTATGACCATTCTTCTATCAAACCGTTGCGGAGGGATGTGGCGCTGGCATTTATGAAACATTTCATGCTTGATGGTAGGTATTCTATAATCTATGGGTACCATTTCATGTTTTTGAATCAATTTAGGCTCAATAGTTTGGTGTTGTTTCCCTACTATTTGTTCCTCTCTATGGAAAATAGCATAGAAGATCATAGAAAAATCCTAGTAAAGTTATCCTCCATTAGGGACTCATGCTCCTTATCATTGACTATCAAAATGAAGTTTATTCCTGAAATCCCTAAGATTTCTAGTGGACGGAAAGGTAAGGGGTCTGCGCTAGGTTATGACACGGGGGACTCGACAGAGGAATGGGATGGGGATTATGAGGAGGATAGATTTGAAGAGTTGGAGTCATCAGATAAAGATGGTAAGACTGTGTAGGACCTTGATCCAGAGGTTTCTAACTCTTGGTCAAAAGGCTATGAGACTGATATTAAAATGAAGGATGTTGTGTCATTTTGTGCAAAGAAGGGGTCTAAGGGGAAGAAAGGTGGTCAAAGGGATGAAAAGTGAGAATGTGGGAAAGGAAAAAACTTGGTTGAGGAAGGGGTGAAAGGTTATGGTGTGTCCCTTGTTCATACTATTAAGGGGAAACAAGGGAGTAATAGGGTTGATAAGGGGAATCATGTGGAATAAAAAGGTCTTGAGGGAGATGGATTTGAGAGTACTAGGGATGTTTCCCCTATGCAAAATGGGTTGGTGACTCCTGACTGTAAGGATTTTGAGCAGGTTGAGGATAAGAAAGGGCTATTGTAGTTGCTGGTGAACTCGACGATGAACTCTAGTAAGTAGCAGGTGGAGGTGGAAGTAGTTGATTTGGAGGATTCTCCCATTGAGGATGTTTTAAAGGGAAAAGGTTTGGATTTGAAGTGTCATCCCGAGAATGTTGCTACTCCTTCTATCGAGCCTTTGAACTGGGATGAAATTGACCTAGATGTTTTTTGTAGATGGTGGAGGATGGGATGAAAAAGATCCTTTTGTTGTTCAAATGGATTTTCTTGGAGGTCAAGGATATTAATGCTAAGTTGAATAAATGGAAGAGTGTTTGAGTGGCATTGGTTAATTGTAATAAAAAGGAATGGACGGTGAAAAGCAAGTTTAAAAAAATGAATGTTGTTCTTGACAAGGTGGTGGTGGATGTTGAGAAAATGGGTAGGGACCATGAGGAGAGGTTGGTGTCCTTGGAGGATCATGTCTGTAGGGATCATGAGGAGCTACTTGTGTCATTGGAGGAAAAATTCAATAAGATTTGTAATGATTTGTAGTCTATGGTGCAAATTAATAACCAATCTCTCAATTCAAGAGCATAGGGACTAACTTTGTTGAATGAAAAAACCCTTAGGTGGACTGGTAAACAACTAGATCTTGATGAGAATGAGGAGGCGATTGTTGATGTTAATCATAAGAATTAGATGGAGAAGAGTATGGATGATGGTCTATGTGTGCGAACTAGAAGCAAGACCAAAAAGAGGGATGCTATTTTTGTTACCTAATTTCACTACTAGCTCAATCAGGTAGAGCTATTTGATTTTAAACTGAGAGAAAGGTACATTTCTTAATATTTCCTAAGTTACATTCAGGTGCATAAGCATAAATCAAAAGATTACATTAACAGATTATTGCATTTATACAAGTGCATGTAACATAGGAAGGATTTACACAATTGTTTTTTGAAAAAGTAATCTTTATTGATATTAAAAGTGTATATCGTCTCACACAAGCCATGAGACTAACTTGTTCAATGTAAATGAAGAAAAACATATACATAGATAGGTAAAAAAAAATAGAGTGCACATATAAGGAAAGAGGCCAGGACCATTGCCTGAATGACTGGTTCAATGTGTGTTGCCTTGCTTTATCTTCCGCCTTGAGCTACTTTGTGTCCTCCTTAGCTCCATGTTGCTCCTAGTTCCTACATCTGAGTGATAAAATGTTGTTAGAGAAATGAAGGTCTCTCACATTACATGTACAAGCACCCATGAACATATAAACTGATCTCCAAATGCATTAAACAAGCGTGCAAACTTTAGATGTCCAAGAAAACAACATGATCATCAAACACATCAGTCATATGCACATATTTTCTAACATATTTGCTTCCTGTGCAGGTATAGGAAAAGTAATGTTGTTGGTTTGATTCATCTAATTACAACATGTGGGGTAAAATGTGGCTCCCACAAGGGTTGAGCCCAACATGCTGCCCTCTGTTTCTAGAGGGATGAGAGTGCAAAAGAATAGAGTGTAAAAAAATCATATTTCTCAACATAGAGCACATATCTTATCACCTGTGACAGTGAGTTCTCCCCATTATCATAAATGACAACATAATTGCTCAATTGGAGCATAGCTAAAGAAGAACAGTCAACCAAAGGCCATCAAAAGTGAAGGAACAATCATCTTTGATTGATAGGAGCAGTTTTTTGGATGGGTCATGTCATGGTAAGTTCCATAAATGACAAAGTTTTGAATGTTAAAAGGTAAAATCCTTTGATCAGTTTAAGGACAATGGAATAATAAAAATAATCATATAGTGAGGAGCAGCTCCAACACAATAGTAAAATATGACAAAGAGATCATTAATGAGGCAACATGAGGATGCTTTGTATATCTCTATAAATGACAGGAAAATGTCAGTCATAGCTTGTTAGCAACTTATGAGGTATTAATGGCAGTGATAAGTGCTCTGTGAATCTATAGTGAGGATAACAGAAATCAAATATGCCTGTACATGACAAAGATCGGTGGGGATATAACCCATACATGTTAATGACAGGTTAAGGATATAAAAAAAGAGTTCAGTTATGGGATCTTGAGAACAATCATATGGATCAACGAAGTAATCCCTCATTCACGAGTATGGAAAACCTGTAAAAAATATGATGCTTGACAATCCTTGAACAACAAAGTGATTTAATATATTAAACAATGCCATGTAGAGAGAGTATGCCAATAATACAGTTGAAGAGGTAATCCCATAAATGTGCTAGTCAATAAGGAAAATTTGCTCAGCAATACTGTAAATCAAGATGTACAATCATTGATTGTGTCCTAGCAATTGAAAGAAGGCGTCATAGGTGGTAGGCCTTATGAGAGGAGTATGACAAAATACCTTGGCAGTGTTTTGAAGCAAAGAATTGTTGTACTTGTTCAAGACAATTTTTTTCAAAGAATGGGTATGGAACAAACTGTGTAATCAACATGAAAGACATTCATATGAATGTGACATGATAACCTGAGAGATGAGGTAAGTTCCAAGATGCTATCCCAGGAAAGATGCTAAACATGAAGGTTAGTCTGTTATAGTGAAAGAATGCATTGACAAGCATGACTGTCTTGTGAGACATGATGCCTGAAAATGCACATGGGGACAGGCTTTGCACAAGATTATGTCAACATAGTTAAATAATTTTTAATATAGAAGTGGGAACGAAGTTGCAAAGGCAAAATACCGTTACAAGATACTACATGAATAATGACTAAAAATAGTATATTGTCACAAGTCCCGCAGAAGAAAGATAATCATAGTCTTAAAATATTTTACCAACAAAGCATGAGATTCAAATGATGGATGGAATAGTTGGATATAGTTCTCATGCCATGTTACAGATTAGGGTATCTTTCATTTTTTCAAGAAATGTAGAGTAAGGCTCTTAGCCTATGTTTAGAGGTCAAAAAATCATAAATCTCATGGTTAAACAAAACCCCAACATAGGAGTTCAAGAAATGCTCAGGTAAAGTGCAATGTATTCTTCACATTGAATCAATAAGAAACGGAGTCATAATGAGGTATGAAATGCATCTCATTAGGTGATAAAGCCATGAAACTCTCAGTCGAGCAAAAGGGCATCAAGCATATGGTGTGCACAGAGATTCACAGAAAGGTCGAGTCATGGCCATTTGAAAAAAAGGAAGAGATATTATGTGTACATAAATAATTGGAGGCGCGGGTTTCTTTTTGATAACCCAAAAACAATTAAAGTACTTGCAATAGAATATATGGCTACGACCATTGAATTCAAAATGTCTATGTTTTGCATAGAAATTCCAAATGAATACACAAAATGCTTAATTTTTCTACAGGAATCAAAGGAAAGAAGGCACAAAAAGAAAAGCAAGTATTTTTGTCATTTCTACATGACAATGAGCTTGAAATAAGTATTTTTTCACAAAAAGAATGAAAGTGAAATGTAGAGATCTCACATATAGAGAGGCTTACCCAACACGACATCAATAATTTCTTCAAGGATCTGCATAAAAAACTCCAAACCCTATCTATCCATCATGGCGGCGCCCTCAGTTTCTAGAAAATGGAGGAATGAGAGAAAAATGAACCTTGCAAATGAATGTTTGGCTGCAGTTTTTGTTTTAGGGTTTACAAAACCCTAAAGTTAGCCTATAGCCAAAAGGATTTTTAGCCTTGTTTTTTTTAAAAAAAATTCTCCTCATAACTAATACCCCATGCTTATATGCCTTGTCTTTTATTTCATTTTTGTTTGCAAAGTCTCATTCCTTTTGTATATGCCTTTCTACTCATGGGCGAGAAAGTGCCTTTATTTTTGCTTCAAGATTTAAATGTAAAACTTTATTTAAGTGATGATTTATAAATCACTTTAAATAATGTTAAAAATGCAAAATACATAAAGGTGTGTTGAACACATCAAGGATTGAGTCAAAGGGAGTTAGTAGTTCATGGAGGTTATGCTTTTGCAAGCATATTGGAGGAGGTTTAAGAGGTTTGCCAACATGTGCCAAGGATATAGGCATGGTTGAGAATCAATTTCCAAACATATGGAGGAGATATAGGAGGTTTTTACTTGCTTTTTGAGAGGTTGGGAGACATTTGGAGTGAATTTAGGTCTTTTTGACCAAGTTTTGGAGATGGTTTTGCATGCTTTATGATAGATTTGGTCAAAATTGACCTTTTAAAACATATTGGAGCTCTTTTTGGAAGGCTTCAATTGCTAAAAAGTGGGCTTTTTGGAGGCATACGAGTTCATGGAGCTTCTAGATCCTTCTTTGGTGGAACTAATTGGAAGGATGGATATATTCTCATTTTGACTCATTTTTGGAGTTAGTTCAGATTATGCAGGTTTTTGTACTTAGTGACTTCTTGAAATCCTGATACAGTTTGGAGCATACTTTGTAACTCTTGGGATATGGAATACAGAGGATACCTTGGTCATTTCTGGTGATGAAATCCTTTCCTCTTTGTTCTTGTAGTCTTGTGTATGTTGAATGATTGATCAAGCTCTTTGTGAGATTCTTCAAATTTCCTTCTAGCTTTGTCTCATGAGGTTATACCTTTTCTACAAATGTAAGTTTGTGTAGGTTACTAATTGTGCTTAAGAAATGCATATATCTTTTTCAATTGTGAAGTTTTCCTTCCCTTTGCTAGTTATTGTATTTTGGCCCTTTAGTGAAATTTATTTATGCAGAAACTTACTGTAACAAGCCATGCAAATTTAGTTTTCTGTCATTTGGTAGCTAAGTGTAAATAAAGTTGAGATTTCATAATCATCATTAGTTTGGTGTATCACCTTTCAATTTTCATTTCAAAGCATTCCTTTTCCCTTTTCCTTTGCAAAATCAATAGTTTAGGTGATAACTAGCTAGGAGCCAGCCTCATCTGGAGATTCACTTCATTTGTTAGGTGACCCACAACCTAGGAGTGATTCCATGTTTCTTTGGAGTGTTAAGTCCTACAACTTAACTTGTTAAATCTTGCAACTTAGCTAGGGTGCAACTTCAAAAGATAACAGTTTTGGCACACCTGGTGGGACTGTTGAATCGAGACAGTTTAGAAATTTTAAGTTCTTGCTGGTTTTGATGTGCAACCAATAGGTTTCAAGCCTTTCAAGAGGTTATTGAAGCACATTTGGCGACTCCATGAGTAGAAGAACAAAAGACCAGTGTTTTTAGCACTAGGTGTGTGGAAGAAGCAAACCAGTGCATCATTGAGAAAAATCCCAATATTGAGAAATTTTGTGTTTTTCTCATTATCATCAACGTTTGGAGGCAGTACAAATAACACCATGGCGACTCCAATTTAATATCAACTAGTTTTAGCAGCCTAGGTACCTGTAGTTAAAGGATGTTTGTTGTCTAGACTTGCTATGTTTTATGTTTTTCTCTTGCAATGTCTAGTTATCAGCAGTACAATGGTTTTCCACCTCCATTATATGAAAATCCTTCATATATACCTTCATATCAGCCATATCACACAAAAAAACTTGCTGGTTTTACTTCAAATGACCCTGTGATAGCAAGTTACCAACTTTCTCATCATGTTTCCCACTCTCCCACTCCTGCTCAACCTTTATATCAGCCAATATATGATCAAAATTAGCCCCAAGAAGACGTTTTTTATGCTAACTAGTATGATTATTCACATAACCAGCCTCAAGAGCATCCTTACCATAATGTATTGGATTTGATCCAACAATTTGACCATATGTTGTGGGATCTGAGCCAAAATCTTGATTATATGAAGATTAATGATATTAGTAAGGTGTTCTCACACATGAATAGAATGTTGGTTGATATCAAGAAGCAAAAAAAGACCATTATGCAACAACAAGACAAGTTTGAACAGGCCTATTTTTGTGATCAAAAGTTGAAGACACAGAGGATGCAATTTGAGGGAGGTATTGAACGCGAGATAGCTGCTAGGGAGAAGCAAAGGAAGTTGTTGTTTGCTCGGGTCCAAAGTAGTTAGGCTTACTTAGAATATCATTACAAACTACATGAGGAGGTTCGAAGGAAGCAATTTGAAGAGGGTCTTGAAAAGCAGAGAGTTGCAGCTAAGGAAGACCAGATGAAAAACTTACTTGCACAAACACAAAGGCTGGAATCCCAATCAACCTATTGTGCTCCAAGTCAACTTGTGAAGGAGGAGAGCCCCAAGTACAGTTTTCCAAATTTCAAGCAGGATAAACCTTCTAAGTGCTCAAATGAGCGTTCTGAATTTGAAATTCCAAGTTTTAGGAGTGTTGTTACGTTGCAGGATCATGAACTTGAGAAAAGTCAGTCTACTATTCCTGAGAAAGAGCAGACCTTTGATCAAAATATCTCACTCAACATGGAGGAAACTATAATTCCACATTTGTTGCATCTAGCTATGGAGCATTATTGGTTAACTCAAAGAAAATCTCTCCAAGATGGTGCAACTGAGCCCATAGGACAACAGGATGAGAATGTAAAATTGACTAATGATGAAGTGTATCCTACAGTTTGGAATGAGGAGTTACCTTCATTCATTCAACATGATGAAGAAGTTGTGGGTTTGTTCACACCAAGAGCTATTTTAGAATAGCAAGAGGACATCAGACAAAGTAGTGAGTTGCTAATTGATGACAATCAACAAGAAAATGGAGCCTTGGACCATGAGGAAGAACATAAAAATGAACCTGACACTATTCTCCAAGGTGAGAGATTTGATGTTTTCGAGCATGTTGTAAATGAGAAGGCTAATGTTGAGCTTTATGAAAAGGAATGCATGGACATAATTGAACAATTTTTTTCAAATCTTGATGGCAAAGAATTAGAAGAGGTTGAGACTCATGATGAACTAGAACAACAAGTTCACAAGTTTGAATAGGTGCTAAAATAATAGGAGGAATATGGTCCTAATAAAGAGGGGTTCATTCTCTCAAGACAAGATACACCTCGTGAAACTTTTTTGCAAGATTTTATCTGGTCAGAAGAGCTGGAAACTGATATACTAGTTGAAAGTCTGTTTCAAGAAGCTGCCTCATTGTTTGAACACTTGCCTGCCTTCATTGAAGAAGAAAAGCCTATTTTGGAGTGTATCTCTTTGAGTGATAATGAGGATTTTAAGGTTAAACAAGATGATTCTAAGAGTCTTTCAAGAGTTGATAGCTTTGATGAGTTATTAGCTACCCTAGTGGAAGAGGATAGCTCACTCACCATGGAGGAGTCAATATGGCAAGTTATTATGCAAGGTGAAGATAATGCTGTTGTTTCTAAGCATTCAGATTGTTTTCTTTCTAGTCCAATGTATGGAACGACAATGAATGTGCAAGAAACCAACAATGAAAGCTCAAGCTTTGTCCTTTCAAGGGGCTGTCCAGTCAGATATTTAACCCAGATGGAGTCCAATAAAGTACCAATAGTTGATCTTGCACCCATGCATGAAGGTACAACTAAAGATAGTATCAAAGATGCGATGGCAACTGGACAAGAGTATGTTCAACTCACTTATCCTCCTTTGATTGATAATACATATGATCAGTTTAATGAGGTAAGTGAACTTGTTTACCTCTTTCGAGAGGCAGTGCATCGTCTTGTAGAACATTTCTCTGTCTCACCTTTACTCAACTATCCTTAAGCATGCCAGTCATTATATTTTGAGAAGAAAGGGCAGCTATTTCAGTCATCCTGTAAATGGTTTTGTTTGACTAGTTTCTTTGCTGGTTTGAGTAGGATAGAATAGGTTTTAGTCCTAGTTTTCATTCCCTAAGTGTTTTTCAGCACATTCAATAGTTTCCCTTTTGCATTTTTTGGTGTTTTCAATAAGTACCCTAGTGTTCTAATCAATTTTGATGAGTTACAACCATGTGTAAAGTTGTTTTAGGTTCGTTTCTAAGTTTACTAAGTGACTCTGTGCCCAATGGACAAGCCTAGGCAACTAGTCTCATGTTTAGCATGCAAACATACAATAGATGTCACCAAAAAATGTTACCTAATTTCACTACTAGCTCAATCAGGTAGAACTCTTTGATTTTAAATTGAGAGAAAGGTACATTTCTTAATCTTTCCTATGTTACATTTAGGTGCATAAGTAGAAATCAGAAGATTACATTAACATATTATTGCATTTATACAAGTGCATGTAACATAGGAAGGATTTACACAAATCTTTTCTGAAAAAGTAATCTTTATTGATATTAAAAGTGTACATCATCTCACAAAATCCGTGAGACTAACTTGTTCAATGTGAATGAAGAAAGCATATACATTGATAGGTAAAAAAAAATAGAGTGCACATATAAGGAAAGAGGCTAGTCATTGCTTGAATGACTGGTTCAATGTGTGTTGCCTTGCTTTATCTTCTGCCTTGAGCTGCTTTTTGTCCTCCTTAGCTCCATGTTGCTCCTAGCTCCTGCATCTGAGTGATAAAATGTTGTTAGAGCAATGAAGGTCTCTCACATTACATG
>VDFB02150163.1:0-12591 GCA_007258455.2 Sequoia sempervirens | reverse complement strand
GATGTTTATATGGTGATGCTTATGTGATGATGATTATGGGATGTATGCAATGATGGTTATGTGATGTATGCAATGATGATTATGTGATGTATGTAATTATGTTTATGTGATGTATGGAATGATGATTATGTGATAATCCATGATTAATGATTCTATATGCTTTATGGGTGATGCCTATGCTATATGAGATGGATTTTGATTATGTAAATGATGTGTGATGATATGTGATGTTTATACTGATTATGTATGGATGTAATGATGATGGGATGACATATGTATGATGTTTTGTAAGATGAATTATGATTATGTGATGCAAATGATTATGCTTAACCGAGTTTTGCAAGACTTCAAAACCTCTAGGGTCTTATGCTTAAATGAGTGAATCTATCCAACTTCCAAGAGTTGTGGGAAGGTTGCCATCAGTTGATTATTTGTTAAGTTAAGCTTCACAAAACCTGACATATTTCCCAACTTTCTTGGAAATCTGAAGAGACTCACTCATTTAAGCTTAGTGGACCACTTTCTTAATGAAACTATATGAAATGATTTTGATTATGTAAATGAGATGCGATGCATGTCCTTTTGTGTTTTCTAATGCAAATATTATGGTGTGATGCATGGATGGATGAATGATGTGATAATTTTTTCTAATGTATGCAAATGATGATGCAATTGATGTGTTTTCTATATGAGAATTACGTGGTTTTGGTAATGTCAAGTGTACTCAATCCATTAGTGTCAAAGATAACATTGTTGTGAAATTGTTGCAGCTTTAGAAACCCTATAGATATAGATGCAAGCTAACATGGATGCAATCTAACTTAACCATGCAAATATAATATGCAGTTGTTGTCATTCGTAATAGCTGATTTGTCATGATTTTTATCATCATTGAGCCTTTAAAATGTTGAAAGTGAGTAAAAACATCGATGGTATATTTAGACCATGATGACCTGAGTACTACTTCCATGATTTTTGATATTGCAAGCTAACACAAGCATCTAGGTATAATTAAATCGAGATGTCCTGAGTATTGCTTACGTAAACAGACAAGAGTTAATCCTTTTCCTATGCAAATTTGAAATGTCATTAGTGATAATTTGTAGAGCATGTCCCACAACAATTTGCATAGTAATAATGATCAACTCATAGACAACAGACAAAGAAAAACCATACTCCTTCCTGACATCTCTAGTTCAATACATCATCGAGTTGCTCCAGAGATATGATAAAAAAATCAATGTTCAATGGTTGAACATTCATACCACAGTGATAAATCCATGATTCAGAAGAGCAATCATCCATTTGAAGTGTGCTTTTGGTTTGATTGATTTGGCTGTTTGATATGGATGGTTGATGTGTTCATGTTTGTGTGATTGATGTTCAATGTTGAGTTGCACTATGATCATTGTTTTGGATTGTGTTGTACTACTGTTGTTTGTTTTTTGGTTCAAGCTCATAGTTTATTGCCCCCAGTGAGTTCAGGATTTTTCCCCCAGTCTAGGGTGAGACACAACTATGATGCCAAGATATGTACATGAAGCTTTCCACTGATAGGCAGATAGATGGTGAAAAAAAATGGTGAAAGCGAATGGAAAAAGTGAATGGTTGGCATGCTCAAATAGATAGAAAATATAACCTATCACAAATAGTGCTTGTTGCTAGGTTTTCACTACTTGTTTTTATTGAGCTTTTTCAGATTTTATGATATTTTTGATTTTTCACTTTTTTTGTATTTTTCTTTTTCTTTCTGATTTTTTTGGATTTTTGATCTTTTTTGATTTTTTGTTGTTACCAAGATGCTTGTTTGCTAGGTTTTCATCAAGAAAACCATTTTTTTCAAGACATTTGTTGATGTTTTTGTATTTTTTCAAGACATTTTTCAATGCACTAGATGATTCAAGTGTAGAACCTTTTGAGATGCAAGTTGTTGAGGGGTTCATCAAACAAATCCCCTTCTGGTGTGGACAACTGATATGCTCCTGATCCGAAGACTAACACAATAACAAAGGGACCTAGCCAATTTGGTTCAAATTTCCCCTTTTTCTCTCAATCTTGTTGGTTATGGGGGTTCTCTTTTAGGACTAAATCACCCACCTGAAATGTTCTAGGCTTTACTTTGTGATTGTAACTTCTGGATATCCTCTATTGATAGGCTTTTAGGTGATCCACTGCATGTTGACGACGCTCATCCAATAGTTCCAATTCCTGTAACCTAGACACTTTGTAATCCTTATCTGAAATGATCCCCTTTAGTGACACTCAAAGTGATGGTAGCTCAACCTCGATAGGTAGAATGGCCTCTAATCCATAGACTAAGGGCCTCTGATCCATAGACTAAGGAATATGGTGTTGCTCCTGTCAGGGTGCGGATATTGGTTCTGTAAGCCCATAAAGCAGAGTTCAATTGAACATGCCAATCACGTCCAGCCTCGTTGATGGTTTTCTTCAATATTTTCAGGATAGTCTTGTTTGAGGCCTCTGCTTTGTTGTTTCCTTGGGTATAGTATGGTGTAGAAAACCGATGTTGTATATGGAACCTCTCACGAAGTTCTTGGACATCCTGATTTTTGAATGGTCTACCATTGTCTATGATAATGGATTGAGGGATTACATACCAACAAATGATATAATTCAGGATGAACGATGAGATTTTATTTCCTGTGATGGTGGTTAGGGGAACCCCTTCAATCCACTTTGTGAAGTATTCTATGGCTATGATGATAAACTTGTGTCCATTGGATGAAGATGGATGAATCTTTCCTATGAGGTCCAATTCCCACTGACAAAAAGCCCATGTTGATGCGAAAGGTTGCAACTCTTGTGCTGGTGCATGTATCAAGTTTCCATGGATTTGAAATTTTATGCACCTTTTGACATATTGGAATGACTCCTTCTCCATATTTGACCAATAATACCCCAAACGTAGGAGTTTCTTAGTTGAAGTTAGGCCACTTGAAGGTGTGCCATAGATACTATCATGGGCCACACGTAAAGTGGTTTCAGCTTCGTTACATGTGATGTGTGTGTGTGAAAAGTGGGAGAGTTAGTAAATCAAAAAAAACACCAATGTAACGTATTATATTAGAGATTTAATCAATAAAACTGAATCAAATTGAAACAAGATTAAACTTTTAAAAACGTTTCATTGTTCTCTATTCTCAAGGATTTATTAAACCATATTGGCTCTTAGATTTGGTATATGCACTATGGTTGTTAAAATGACAACTTGAGGAACGAGATGCTATTCTAAATGCAATAAATCTAAGTTCATACATGATATTGCATGATGTAAGTGGTAATGGTGATATTTAACAAATGGATAATGATGTTAGATTATACAATGGTAATGCTATGGTATGAAGCTAGGATGATTCTGCATATGCTCAAATATAAACTATGAATATGATAAACTAAAATGCAACTATAAAGCAAAGCATGCTATAAAATGCAACTATAAAGCAAAAAATGATTCTAAGTTAACATGATGCTACAATGCAAACTTGTTAAAATGCTAAACAATGCTATAAGACTCCAAATGCTCCAATGCTTCAAAAGATATTCCTGCATAATAACTCTACTCAAATGTGGGATGCCAAATACTATAGCAAAGGGTTGTATTTATAGGATTTCCAAGCATCTTGTGATGTGGCAGCGATCGACGGTCCAAATTCAAACAGGAGGGATGAATGGTGGAGATGGAGAGAATCAAGAAGAATGTTCCCTTGACCAAAGAAAACACGCCAAATGGATGGAGGAATAAAGTGTGTGAGAAAAAGGCCATGTATTTGAAATTTTGTTGAAGAAGTGTGTGAGGAATAAGTCACGTGTTTGAAAATTTGTTGAAGATAATTCTAATTAAAAATTAGAATTATTTAATTTCATGTGACCTTGGCGAGGTGGCATGAAAAGTTGTAGAATGTGCTTGAATTCCAAATTTGGGATTAGTGAGAATTAATTAAATAAAACAAACTTTAGAAATTTGTTTATTTAATTAAATTAGAGGAATGTGATTTTAGATTTGGAGAATTAGAATATATGAACTATATAAATAAATTGAGAATTTATTCATAAGTAGTTGAAATATTAATTAAATAACTAGTACTTGATTAATTAAATGTCTTGACCGATTTTAGGTGTATACAATGGCATTTTCATGACTAAGAGAAAGATTGGTATCTTCACACCTCTAAAGAACTTCTCAAAAAAAAATTAGCCTCCTCATAAGTATTACCAGACATTGTAAATTTCATATATACTTCAACAAAATCATGAATTAGATCAACAAAAATACTTACAGCAATTCTTTGAAAAGATGCTAGTGCATTACATATTCCAAAGGGTAAAATGTTATAGGTGAATGTTCCCCAAGGTTGAGTAAAAGTAGTTTAGTCCTAATCTTCAAGTGTTATTATAAAATTTAATTATATCCACTAAAACCATCCAAGAGAGAAAATAATTTCTTTCTTGCAAGAGTATCAAGCACTCGATTGATAAAATGCAATGAAAAGTCATCTTTTTTTGTTTCTTTATTAAGAGCTTTGCAGTCAACACAAATTGCCATTTACCAATTTTTTTAGGTACTACTGTCAATGGTGAAACCCATTGAATATTTGAGATTGGATAAATGAAAACCACATTAAGAAATTTCTACAATTCTTCTCTAATAGTTTCATGTAAATCTAGATTTGATCTTCATTGTGGCTGTACTAGATGACTTCCTTCCTCCATATAAATATGTGTGCAAATTTCTAGATTTATACCACACATATCTTGCTATCCCACACAAAGGTAGCTTTATGAATTCTCAACACATAAATTAAATCATTTATTTGTGTTGTACTTAATTGTGGACTTATATTAAGTGTTTTTCTTGGCAAAATTTTCATTGCTTGCAATTGAGTAGGTGTTGGTAAACTTATAGTTGTTGATTGTGAAGTGGACACTAATAGTGGATCAAGTAGTGATTGTATATTTATAATATATGTTTCATTAAACAAAAATGGACTATATAAACAATCATATGGTAATAATTAATGCAAATTCATAAATTTTTGTAGAGATTTTGAATCACCAACTAAAGGAAAATTTCCAAATGGAAAATTATCATCTATAAAAGAACAAAAAAAAATCTTTCCAAAACATCATTTGAAGAATACCTATTTTGAAATAAATTAGCAATGATAGTATCTTCTGATGGTTCTCAAAGATTAAGAATTTGATCAATTTGTAAAATAGGAAATGACTCTTCAATATCACTGTCAACCCACAATGGATGATCTATTTCCAACAAAGTTTGTGTTGGAGGATACAAAGTTAATTTTTTCTTTTATTCCCCATTA
Source organism: Sequoia sempervirens (assembly GCA_007258455.2). NCBI lineage: Eukaryota > Viridiplantae > Streptophyta > Pinopsida > Cupressales > Cupressaceae > Sequoia > Sequoia sempervirens. Next base: position 7,249 of record VDFB02150163.1, on the reverse strand, counting down.
CAAATAACCATATTACCTAATTCATAATTGAAGGCATCCACAGTGACCAACCAAGGTTATCCCAAGATCAAAGGATATGCCCCTAACTTTGTTTCAGATTGCAAAATTATAAAGTTGGTTGCATATTCCCGTGAATCAATAGAAACAATGACATCTTCAATCATACCTTCACTTTTTACTAAAGAATTATCAACCATATAAATAAATGTAGGTGTAGGCCTATGTCCTTGTAGACATAACTTTTATTTAGTTTCACTAGTGATAACATTTATAGTAACACCCAAATTGATAAGTGTATTCAAAATAGAAATTTGACCAATATGTACCTGAATCATTAGACTCCTAGGATCATAATACTCAGAAACTGAAATATTTTCCAACATAAGATATCTAAGATATCTAATGAATTGGATAGTCTTTGGATCTTGTTATTTTTATGTCTCCATGTACATAATTTTGGAATTGATTTAGTATAAATAGGAATATCTTTAATTTCTTCAAAAAGAGGGATTTTGACACATACATTTCTTAATTCGTTAACAAGATCAAATTTAGAATTAGATAGTTTTGTTTGAGTAGGTTAGGGATGAGATTGATCTAGATATGGAGGTAGTGCTAGTTGTACCAATGTTTTATCAAGACCGGGTTGAGTTTCTTCAGGTTCTTGTTGTGACTCCTTAAGTTATGTGATTACTGGAGGTTTAGGTCCTTGGAGTGTTTTTCCTAATCTAAGTTGTAGCTCATTGATATATAATGTATTGATAGGATAATTTAGGAATCCAATCACCTAATTATTATAGATAGGCTGGACCACCTTATTATTTTTTGGATTTGGTGTCAGTTGTGTAGGCATGGGTGTGGCCCTTGGTGCTTGAGATGAATTTGATGGTTGAGTGTTGGATGATGATGGTGTAGCTAGTAAAATTTGTTATTGTGGTTGTTGATATGAACTAATGGTGGGTGGTATAAGATATGATGGATATTGTGGTGGTGCCACCCTTTGTGACTATTGCCATGATTGCAGAACAAAATATTATTGTGAGTATTGGTTTGGCCATTGAGGATAGAATGGGGGTTGTTTCCAACCTCCATACCATCTTGGTGGGAAAAAAATGCAGAATAAGAAGGTTGATCACTAGATATCATAGAATTTTAAGGGACATTAAAATAATTGATCACACCTAATCATATAGTTCATGGTTACCAAGGTATCCTTTGAGCCATATAATAAAAAGGTTTCTCAATATACACTATATGTCTACCATATCTACAAGTAATGGTAGTAAATGGATACTTCTTCTATCATCCTCTAGAGATGAAATCTTAGTTCTATTATAAGGACATTCCTCACTAGTGTGCTTCTTATGACAAATAGGATAGAAAATAGCAAGTGCTTTGTCAACTTCTTGTTTCTTACATGTATACAAAGTGTCTATTTGTTTCTTCATATGACTCAAGAGATTATTTTTTAAATCATCAAGTAATGTACCCAACTCTCTCTTTATAATACCTAAGTAACTAGTGAGAAACTTTTTTACTTCAATAGCTTCTTATAGATTGGCAGTATCTTGCATAATTCATGAAAATTTCATCAAATTTTAGTTTAGAAACATCTCCACCACCTATAAGATTTAAAGAATCAATACATTAATCATGAAATCCTCTTGGGAAAAGAATTTTAATAGCCTCATCCGATAATCTCATTTATAATCTTCTCTAAAGACTAAATAGGATCATTCGAGGAAATTATTCTAAAAGTCTCTTCTTCTCATTGTGACATCCTAAAAATATCATTTCAAACTTCTTTTGTCTTACAATAATCTTGATACTTTTAAAAAAAAATATCATACTATCCCATATATGAATACCATGTCTTCCAAGTCTCACGAACCATCACAATACATCTTTTAATGTAGCTAGAAATAATATGTCTTTGAGCATCACTTTGGTAACCATAGTTGTGACAAAACACATTCAATTCAAATAAGAAAATATCAAGATCTTCAATAGAAAGGCCTCAAAAAATTGGCAAGGTTGAATGAGGTATGTTTTCTTGGGCGCTTCTTCTTTAGGATTGACAATGGGAAATCCAAATGTTATAGGATGATTATTGGCCAAGGCTTATTTGGCATCATGGTTATTTCCTTGCGCATAAACCATAGTTTCAAATGCCCATAACAACCAATGAATAGTTAAGATAAGGTATGTAGTTTATATTGTCTCTTAACTTCTTGTCTAGTCCCAATTCTTAAGGCATATGATGCTTTAAACTACTCTGCAATATCAACTTGACTAAGAGGTTTATTTAATAATTGCCAATGATGATTCAAGTTTATTTGATCTTACTAATAGAATATTGGGTGGTGATTTAAATATAACTTTGTTTGTTCACTTAAAAATTCTATAATGGCTGACTCAATCACACATTTTTCTAAATTAGGTTCAACTAGCTTCTTTTTCACTTGTTTATTCAAAATTTGTGGCTTAACCTCTCATATGGAATTATTTTGATTGGATAATCTACTTAATATAATTTGTTTAAATTTTTTACTGTTATCATCTCTAGTTTGATTAAAGCATCTATATGATTTAAAACAACATATATTAGAGATAATTTCCTAGGAAAGGTCAACAATTGCACATGCTTTCTCTTGATGCACTAGTCCTAACTCAATTTAATAGTCTATTTGACCTTTAACACCTTTCCCTAACAATGGTGCCAAATGTTGAGACAAAATTGAAGGTAATAGTTTCAATTAAATATATTAAATAATGGTTGGTTCTTAGGTTTGTAATCCAATTTAACTCTATGTAATACCCCTCTGTGTCGATTGTTTTGGACTTGTGTGTGTGTGTGTTTCATTGGTTACTGAGTTATTTGATTGTGTGGAAAATATAATATGTTACTAATCATGTTTAAATAATTAATTAAATCATAAATGAAATTGCAAGGTTATTTAAAATATAATTAGGAATTAAAATAATAATCAATTAAATCAAATCAAATGATTTAGAACAAATGATCAATCAAACTAATTCGTTAAAAGTAAAAGTGATATTATTAGATAAATTGATTTAAATTGTTATGAACAAGTAATCTTGAAAAGATAATTATTATAATAAGAAATTTAATGGATACTTATTTAGAATCTTGCAAATGGTTGATTTTAATTATTCTAATGTGGAAGTAATTAACAAATAGTGTATTGTGAAGATAATGAATATATATTCAAATAGAAGTTCATTTTTGTGGAGTTAAATTTATTTAGTTTAATCAAAATGCTTGATAAAAGAAAATGAAATATAAATACTTGAAAAGGCAACAAAAGGAATTAAAGGGATTAAATATTATTTGGATTTATTTCTTGAGTTGTGACTTTTGGTTTTCACTGGAGAATATGAAGAATAAACAAATATAAAACTCCATCTTTTGTGGATTTGAATGTAATTAAATTTCATTTTTGGAGAAGTGACTTTTGGTATTCGCGGGAAGAGGAATTGAAAGGATTCCTGGGCATAGAATTTAATAAGGGTTTTTCCTTGTTGGAGGGATGGTTTTTGGAATGCTGGAGAAATTTTATTTCCAATCATTTTTCTGCCCTTAGTTCTTTTCTGTTTTTGGAGAAATTGGTGAAGAGGAAGGAAGATTTGGATCTGTTGCTGGAAGATTTGCAGCAAAGGAATTAGTACAGCAAGAGGATCAAAGCTTCTTCAATTTTCTGCAAGCGAAGGACGCCAGGTTCCTTCTTTTAATTTATTTATCTTCTGTTAAAATAGGAATTTGTGTTTGTAAATGAAATTTGTATTCAGGGTTGAAAATTAGATAATGATAGGAAGAAAATTTATTGGGGTTACAGTTTAATCAAAGGAAATTGGGGTTTGTTATTTGATTGATGAAATTTTTGGGGTTTCTGGGTTGTGGTTGTTTATTTAAAAAAAAAGGGTTTTTATTGCAATCTGGGAATTGAACAACATTCTGTTATTTCATTTTGTTTTAAAAAAAAAAAATTATTATTGTTTTTGAAAACAATTACCTTTCCTCGAATTGTTGGTTCATATATATATACCTTATAAAACATTTTATTTCAAACATGCACAGTGAATTGCATGTGTACAGTAATTCTCTGTTACTGTAATATTCGAACCTCTATGAATATATATACATATATTTATATATATATATATATATATATATATATATACATATATATTAGATATATATATATATATATATACATATATATAAATATATATATATATATTTTAAACAAATGAAAACTTTGAATGGAAATTCGAATTTATTGAAAACCCGTGTTATTTCTTTCCATCGCACTATTCATGCAGTTTATTTTTGATTTTATATTTATATATTTATAAAGGCTGTGTGGGGGACGGCCTCGGCCGTACCCACCACATTGCCTTTGGTGCAGTCGGTACCGTCGGTACCGTGGACAGTCTGGACTGTCCACGGCAGTTCGTAGACTGCCCACGGCCAGCGGAGTTTGCTATGCGTTTGTTTTGGGATTAAATCCCCATTTAAATTTTAATGTTTGTATATAATTTTTAATACACGATTTCTATATATTAAAATTCTGTGCGGATTTTTATTTAGATATATATATATATGTATATATATATATGTATATATGTATATATGTATATATATGTATATGTATATATGTATATATATATATATGTATATATGTATATATGTATATATATGTATATGTATATATGTATATATATATGTATATATGTATATATATGTTTATATATATATAGATTAATTTATTTATTCTGATTGCAGTATTATTTAATTAATTTCACTGTTATTTAAGAAGAATATATATATATATATACTGTTTCATTTCTGATTAATATATATTCTATTAATTTAACTGTTAGTTAAACAAATGTATAAATATATTCTGTTTTTGTTTCTTTTCTGATTAAAATTATATTTTTTGTAATTTAACTGTTATTTAGAAAATAGATATTCACATTTAGATTCTGTTTCTTTTCTGATTAAAAATAAAGCAAAATTTGTTACAATGAAAATAATAGTAAAATAGAAAAAAAAAATCTGTCTTATGGATTTGTTAAATTATAACTTTGAGTGGATATTGTTTACGAAAGTAAAACAGCATTGTTTATTTAATTCTTGTTTAAATGTGAATATTTTTGGGAATAGAATTTATTATGGGATTAAATAAGTTGTTCTTTTTATATTTCATCTTGTAGTATTGTTGGATTCGTAGAACAGATCTTTTCTTTTTACATTTCCTCCTCAAAAAGAATTAAAATAAATATAAATGCGTAGTAGTTTTCAAACGTAATTGTGTGTGTAAATTTATTTAGATAGATCTAAGATTTTAAGGTAGTAAGTTTTAATATGTGGTTTAAGAATTTAGAATATTGTTATTATTGTCATTTTAAAGTATAGACAATTGGTCTTAAATGGTTTTCACAATTAATTTAAATATTGGAAGTGAATGTTAAGTTAGTATGGTGAAGGAGGAAATTTAAATGTATGGGTATGATTAGTGTTTGATTAGGGTAATCTTGAATTGGGTAGTTTATTGATGAAATGGGATTGTAATCTTTTGAAAACTGATTTCCTTTATATTCATTTAATGGTTGATTTGTAAGTTCTCTTTATGGATAAGACTTTTAGAATACTTGTGATGGTTATCATGAATTGTTTTAGTATGGGGAAGTTGTAAAGTTATTTAGTTCTGGTCGTTAATTGATTGGTTAATAAATATTGTTCTGATTGAATTGTTGGTTGATGTTTATTATATAAGTGTTTTTGTGGAGTTGTGAGTGATTGAGTATTTAAGGTGTTCTTAAATTTGGTGCCTTGGATGTCTGGTTGCATGCTTTTACCTCTGTTGTTGAAGGATTGTTCCATGTTGGTGTGAATGCCTTTGGAGGTTAGTTTTGATTCAAGGAATCCTTTGTCCTTTTAAATTTGTGTTGCAATGTATTTGGGAATTTGTATTTTGTTGATGAGTTGTGGGAGGTTGATCTTCTTGGATTTCTGATTTATTTTGTATCAAAGTTGTTTATGTGGTTTGGATGGGGTGGTTGATCTTATTTTAATGTATTCACTCATTATTTTTGAATTGAAATTAGATCTGGTGGCCTTGCAATTATTGTTGTCATTGCTATGTTGTTGTTTTTATGAAAGTGATTTGCGTACCATCATAAGGGGGTTCTTGTGAGGAGAAAATTGAGGTCTCCCATGGAATGCCTAGTTGGTGGCTTTTGGTTTCATTTAGTGATTTCGTGAATTAAAGGTTGATTTTCTTTTTGCGTTTTCCTATTTGAGGTGACGCCATTGTTAATTTGTAGATGGGTCTTGATGAATCTTTCCTTGTTATGGCTTTTTCTGATTTACTCTCATATTTGAGGAAATTTTATCCTTGTGTTGAATTATTGGAGAAATACTCATGTTGCTTCACTTTACCTTTGTTTATGGGTTTTCATTCTTTTGGCTTCCAGAGGCTTGAGATGATTGATAATTGATATTCTCTCTCTTTATGGGCCCTTGATGTGGCAAGTGTTTTGGTTTCATGATTTTAAAAGGGTTGTACGGAATTTGTTGAGACTTGGAAATTGTATTTATAGCGAGATGGGTAATGCCTCGCATGCTTCTCAGTTGTGATATAATATTCTTGTTATGTTGTGCAACCCTTGGTTTCTTGGTTTTATGTGGTTGGGTCTCTAGGGAGAGTGGATCCTCGTGGGGGCCGGCGCCCCGCTTAAGGGGAAGAGCACAGGATAACCCACGAGTGAGTTTGTAATTAAGTGAAAACCTAATAATTAACTTAGAGGGTTGGGTATGCAATATCATTATAAGATTAATAAATGGATGCCTCGCTTCATTAGTGCTCCGTGAGGGGCTAACAATGAAGGCCGGTGAAGGCCGCGGGTTGGAAAGGTCGCGGACCTCGCTCTCACGCAGGCCCACGCTCCTCAGCATGAGTCACCCTATGTGGACCTGGCCTCCTGGGAGGAAGAGCAATGACAGCCATGTGATGGGGACCAAGGCCTCCAGTTGGGAGGAAGAGCACGTGACAGCCCATGTAGGACTATGCGATGACACTCTCCCCTAGTTTCCCATGTGTTTTACTTTATTGAGTTCCTCTGGAAGTGGGTTATGGGAGTTGTTTTAGATTGTTGTTTGAATTGATTTAAATTGATTTATGATTATTGCTTTAATACATCTTTAGTATGTTTTGTGGTC
>VDFB02150162.1:0-12492 GCA_007258455.2 Sequoia sempervirens | reverse complement strand
GTGTGCCTTAGTCAGGTTCTTTTTTGCTGTTACCTTTTTTAATAGGGGTTTTTAGATCTTGTGCCTCATCATTTCGTCTAGACATTGGCCCCTTCGGTTTTTAACTATTGTGGCCTCTAAAGGTTTTTATTTTCCCTAAGTCTCGGCTGACCCTATGCTTTGTCGTTTCAAAACAACTTATGTTGATTGTTTGTCGTCTGCCTAGTGGTGTCCCCTTGCCCTTTTAATAATTTTTTTATTTTTGTAGAGGGTTGAATTAGTGTTGTCGTTGATTTATTTTCTACAGATATCAACAATTCCTACTATCCCGCGATGGTGAATCAAAGGATCACGCTATCACGGGCGGGCACCACGTGCCCTTTCTAAAGGATGAAGTCTGCGCGACCATTGATGTGTTATCTTTTCAAGACCAACAGCGCTTGCCATCCTATGATTAGGAATTATGGGATCGTGATATCATGGGCAACTGCCAAGTGTCTCATTCGATGAGGCCTAAGGGTGAAGGAAGCATTGGCCAGTTTTAAATGTATTAAGGGGTGGATTACTAAAATACTTATGAGATGCACATGCTTTATTTCAACATGGATGTTATAATTTTGAGGGAAGATTTGCTCAACAGTTAACGGAAAGGACGATGACCATTTTGAAGGATCAGGATCTCTAATGAGAAAGATCAACGGTTGCCCGCTATCCTACGAGGGTAAATCAAAGGATTGCGATATCGCGGGCAACCACCACGTGGTTCTCCTTTGTGGCATATGACATGGTGGGCCCCTTATTGCAGTGTTGGTGATTATGTCAGCCTATTTTGAAGATAGTCGTCGATGATTTGATCAAACTAAAGGATCAACGGCTCAAATTTAAATATGTATCAAGTATGGTCGGAGTCATTCATGCAGCCCACGAATGAGCTTTAATGGCAGATGAGACATCTACTGGCAAGATTTGATTGACATAAAATCAATTTACTTATTTTATTTGAATCACAAGGCATCCAATTATTTCATGAAAACTGTTTCAGAGCCGAAGGAGAAATTGTGAAGCTGCTGCAGCCAGAATTTGGAGTTTGTGCGAAAAGAGTCGTAAGTTTATTTTCTCACTCTGTCATTCCTCAAGACCAAATTTGGGAAGGGGTTCTGGTGTCGGCCATAATAGTGGTTTACAATTCCGAGGAGTATTTTAGCTTCTAAATCAATATTTTAGAAAATGCAATGACGGCCTTTAAAACCCATTTTAAGGATTCCAATCGAAGAGGGTTTGATCAAATCACCTTAGATCAAACCCCCTTGGATAGAACCTCGCTAGTTTTAAACCATACCTATAAATGCATCTCTTTTACACCTATCAAAATGCTGATAAAAAATCACTTTTGATTTAGATTTTGGGGGATCAAATGAATTCATTTAAAATTTATTTCAAATGATTATGGTATTCCTCAGAACAAGTTATCCAATGAATATAATTTTAATATGTTTTATTTTGTTATGTATTTGTTTTGTTTTTATTAAACATAGGTTTTCATCAAAAATGAATTTCTTTGTTCTTCATATGGAAAAAATAGAAGATATCAAAAAATTGAAAAATATGAGTGCACCAGATATTGAAGTCCTGATCCGTCCATCCTGTTCAGTCTCATCCGTCCAACTTTGTCCCGAAAACGTCAAACGGTTCCAACCAGCAACGTCCAAACGTCCAGTCCAACGAGTTCATCCTTTACGCGCACGGCAAGGCTTTCAATTTTAAAAATGTTGTTTTTTGAAAAAAAATCTATTTTCATGGGAGATGGAAAAAGAAGTGCAATTTGATTCCAAAAAATTTGAAAAAAATATTTTTAGAATCCACTGACAAAATTTGATGAGACTCTAGTTTGCACCATCTTCAAATTTCTCACAGTTTAGCCGCTATAGGTGCCCGAATGTGAAGATTTTGTTAAAAATAATAATTTCAGTGTCCAGTTTGGCTAAAAATTGTAAACTACTATTATGGGATCACCCTTCGCTATGCTTGTCATTGAACTCATTGACATCCTTTTTTAGGGTTATAGTTTAATCAAAAATTGTGGGAAATTGCAGTATTTTACTTTGTAATTTCCTATTTTTGCTTAGTCATAGCTATTTGAAGTGTAACATTGTAATGAAGCCCTAGTTTGTCCAAGATAGCGCCACCTAAGCAGAACTCTGGCCACATTAAATATTTGAAAAGAAACTTGTACGACGATTTCCTGGATCAATTTATGTTATCGACGAATGATAGAAAGAAACGTGTAATGTTGATGTGAGGGAAAATCCTAGGAGAGGGGTTAGTGTGTAATTGTTCCAACATTGTCGATGCTAGGGTTCCACTCACCGGCTTAGAAATGTTCAGATTGTGGTATGGACAGAGGAATTTTCCTCACCCTTTTTCAAATGGGTGGATGTATGACATGGGGAAGCTGATTGTGCCAAATGTATTCCCTAATGTGGACTTACTTAGGGCAGTGGCTACAAGATATGACCCTATCACACGGGTAATTAGGGATAATCATGGAGGGGTGCTATTAGAAATTAACAAGGATGATATCCAACATATTTTTGACTTGAGTGATCCGAATGAAGACTTGGTTCATATCGATCATGAGGAAATGAAGCAGGAGTATGCAAAGTTGAAATCTCTTTTTAGGGCTAAGCTGCTTCCACCTCATCTAGTTAGGGTAGGAGGTTCACAATTTCATATCAGCCCTAGTGATCAAGAACCTTTCAGATTGAATTGTTTTGCAAAACCTTTCCTAGCCACTTTTTATTCATTATGTCAGATTTTGGGTTTCATTCCTAGTGCGGTAATGCCTATTGCATACATGTTCATGGGGGTGCAAATACAACACCCTAATTTCTCTATGACATATGACTTTGCTTCTTTCTTGGCTGATAGGATACATAAAGGGCTGTCGAAGCTGTAGAAAAATGATACTGGTACTCATTTCTTTTGGTATTCTATGCTAATGCATATATTTTTGTTTAAGAATTCTAATTTCTTTTCTAAAAAGATGAACTTAAGGCAATCAGTTGATGGAGAAAGATTACCAGTATAGATATGGGCTGCGGATTTATCCTGTAATAAAGAAAGCACTAGTTATGTGTAATTTCATAATTGTTTTGCTTCTAGAGTAAGGGCTAGATTGATGGTGAATGTACCTAGGATCCCTAAGGAAGTACATGATTTCCTCAGGCCAAAGGGGAGGAAGCTAGAATTGAGGGTTTTAGATAATTGGGGTGGCATTATCCCATACCCAGTCAGCACTGTCTTGAGAGTATATTGATTTTAGGGAGCCCCTCACATATTGCCATACAATGTGCCACCAAGAATAGGGTTTGCAAAAGTTATGTGGCAGATGGGTTGTATTCATGAAGACAACCTTACTGGAAAGGGAAAGGGAACATTCTTCCCTAATTATACAGTGGTGTATGACTTTACATTTTCAAAGGGAGGATGGACACATTTTGATAAATTCTTTGTTGATTACCATTTGAGATTTGGTCTAAAACGACAACATGATCCTAAAGGTTTCTTTTCTCTTTTCAGACAAAGAATAAAAGGTGGAAAATTTGCACATGAGTTCAACTTCCTTGAGGATCTGATCATAAATGAATTTGATCTAAATAAGCAGGAGTTGAGCAAGGAAAAATGGATAGCCTATAGTAAGCTACTAGATGTTGTGCATGAAATGGATCCAAAGTATGATCCACTGTTACAATTCAATCCATACCATAAGAAAATTTATTTTCTAATGAAGAACTTCAAGGAGATTATGGACACCTTGAGAACCAAAAAGATAAATTTAAGCCTAAGTTTGGGTATGCAAGAACAAAGTGCTAGGCCAATTGAAACAAGGCTTGTATGCCAACCTAGAGAAAAGCGGCCCATCTACAAAAGGAAAAAGGATAGTAGTAGTGATGAGGAAGAAGTAGATAGGAAGGGGAAGCAAATAATGAAGGCACCTCCATGACCAGGTCCAAAGTTCAAGGTCCTTGGGGCAGTCAAGATCATTGATTTAAAATCTTCACCAGAAGATAGTTCCCCATCACCACCATCTGAGACAAGCCCTAAGAGGCAAAGAACTGATCATCCACATGAGGATCTAATAGATGAGATTATTGTTACTGATCAGGACATGCAGGCTAGTATGCCTTCCCCTCCTAGGTCAGCTGAATTGGTTTTATTCGATTTGGATATGAAAGGTAAAAGTGTTCAAGATGCAAGAATGGAAGCATGCAAGGAGTTCTTAGATGACAATGCATTTGTAAAGACTCTTGTGTTCTTGCAATTGGCATGGAGAATCAAATTTTAAGAGTATCAAAATAAATTCAGGGAGAGAAGAGAACTAAGGCCTGATAGGTCAGACTAGGAGAATGATGAAGAAGTAAAAGTTGAACTAATGGAAGAGTTCAAGAACATCACTCTTGAGGAAGGAAGACAATTGGTGAGTCAAGCCGGTGTATTGATTTTTTCTGAGTGGGACATTGCAGATGTAGTAGCTTTTAATGCTATTATGAAGTCTAAGAATCCTTTTCAAGATTCTGAGGAAGAAGTTAAGGCAGCATTGCAAAACTCTGCCTTCAGTGAAGAATATGAGACCTTGGCAATTTGGGAACTGGCTCCACAAGGGAGAAAACTAGATATTGTTCATATTAATCCAAATTTTAGAGGAGGATTAATAATAAAGAGAGCTCCAGAGACTTCAACCACTAAGGCTACTAATTTAACTATGAATGTGGCCAAATTGGCCCAAAAAACTACTAAAAGGGAGGAGGCTAAAAGGAAGAGCCTAATGGAGAAGTATATCATTTTGATTGAAGAATATAGTAAAATGTAATAGAGGAATGTTTAGCTGCAACCTGAAGTGGAAAGGTTTAGGTACAGACAGATTGGGAAAACATCCAATGCTCCAGGAACTAGTGCATTACCTCCCGCAGTAGGGTCAATGCCTCCTGCTTCTCCAAAGGTTTCCACACCAGGATCACCCTTTCAAAATCCTGCTCTCACCCCTCTTCTAGAAAAAATTGATGAAGAAATAGAGTGCTCTGTTGATCCAATGAAGAAGCAGCTCATACAAAAAATTGATGAATTACAGACATCAGCAAAGGTAAGAGATGAGTGATTTCTTTTAAAGGAGAAGGAGATTGTTACTACTGTTTTGGAACACTTAAATGAAAGGGTAGATAGTAAATTGCTATCTATACATTCTTTTTATTCTTTGTTGTTGGAAGCAATAAAGAATATTGATAGGGATCAGGAGATAGTGGTACAAATAATTTAAAATTGGATCCCTAGGGCCAATGATCTGGATATCATGAATAAAGCCTCAAGGTTTGATATAAATAATAGGCCCCAATCATTGAAGCCTACTCATATGTTAGTAAAATCATTGCAAGGTTTTCAAACCCTACCAGATGATTTGAGTAGGAAGATTAAGGATTTGGTGAAGAATTTCAATTATTGGGGTAACACATTGTTACCTGGTATAATTGATGAGCAAGGGGAAATCAGAACACTCCAACAATGGCAGGATCAAGCAAGTAAGGTTATCAATAATCAGATTAAAGTAATTTGTGATGACTCAGATTATGATTTTTTGGTAAGTTGTATGGATAAGATTATTAGTACCAGCTCATTTTTAGAATCTTTTGAAAGAGACACAAATCAGGTAGCGGTAAAATACATGCCTTATAGTTAAAAGGTAAAAGAGGTAATTAATTTTGGCTGGCCAACTGATGAAGAATACCAGAAATGGGTAGCTAAGTATTTGAATGATGAAGAGTAAAAGGAGTGGACTATTGACAGGTGGAAAATCTGATGTTGCGGTTACAACGGTTCCAATTTTGTGTGGATGGCATTCTCGGTGTGGGTTTCTTGTGATTTTTTGTTATTGCATCAACCATCCTCAGTCGACATGATGAACAAGAATATTCTCCAGGATGATTGCAGTTGTAACAATTTTTGGAATATCATCAAGTGCTCCAATTTTTTGGTGACATGTGTACTTTTTGGCCCGAGGCTTGTTTGCTCCTTCATTTTCTATAAGAAGAATTTCAAGGCCAAAAGTACGGGTTAGCAAGTTAGATAATTTTGATCGAGTCTAGGTGAAGTTGCAGAGCAGATTGTAAAGTCCAATAGTTTTAGAGAGAAATGCAATTTAGGTTTAGTGTCATTCTGTAATAGGTTTTGAGTTCATGCGAATTTAATGTTGCATAACAGTATTAGCATTTGAATTGAAATGATAAATTTGAGCTCATGTCTCTCCATTGTATGTGCATATCTGAACTTTGAATAAAATAACTAAGGGTTGTTTGATTCATCTCACTGTTGTGGTGTGTATGATTCTATTTTAGCTTTAATTCAAGGAATTAATTAAAATTCTTGAATGGGATTATAGGCAAATATGTTTCGTATAAGGATTTGATAAGTAGTATTGGGTTAAAATACATACTGATGAAATTGTAATGCAATATTGTCAGGGACCTTATATGTCATGTATTACATCTGTTATAAACCTTTAAATGCTTATAAATTTGACTCCTGCAATGGATATATGGCACTGATCTAAGTTGCATTCATTCGTTTGATTCAGTATTTGTTTGTCTTTGCCTAGTGCTTGCTACAAATTGCAAATCAGTGACTATTTTATATTATGGATTATGTTGTAGTCATCCCATGCTCCATATAGTTGATATTGTCGAAGAATAGCCAATTCTATTCGATATTATTCTATTGTGTTGAGCTATTAAGTGGGATTATCTGTTATTATTAATGTTGTTTATGAAAATGGTGCAGTTGTAAACGCATTAAGGGATTCCCCTCCGGGTCTTGCAGAGCCCGAAGTGTAGGAGGCTTTTTCAAGTCCTCATCAGTTGGTCTAGGTCTTTCGAGTTTCCTTTGATTGGAATTGGCAATTCCATAGGTAGATTAGAAGACCAACCTAGTTATAGCATAAAAAAGAACCAACAGGTAGCGGTGGGGACTTTAGTTGCTCATCCTCTTGTTCCTCCCCTTCATGGAGCGGGTCCTCTTGGATGTTGGGCATTTCTGTAAAACTGCTTGATTTCTTTGGTTACTTGGAAGGTTCACTTTCCATGGCCTTCCTTGAGTATACCTTATGTTTCGACCAGCGTTCTACCATTTCTTTTCTCTTTCCTGTCCTAGTAGTTGTAGGAGATTTTAAAGTTTCCCCAGATGGGGTAGTGGTTGTCCCACTATTAGTCTCGCTTCCTAGCTCATCCTCAAGCTCACCATATGTTAGGGTAACTCCCTACAACTTCAATTGGGAAATTTTCCCATCAATCCATTCTTTGGTTCTCGCCTCAATGGGTTTCATTAGAATGTCAAGGTCATTGGCCTCTTCCTCATTTCAATCAATCAGGGGCAGTGGTAGATTGGAAACTGCCTCATACCTAGGATCAACCCCCATTGCTTCATCCTCAACAATCTGATCTGGCACTGGAAATAGGTTGACTATTTTGACAAAATAGGTCATCATACACATGTAGTGCCTCATGCATACTTCTTTGTCATCTCTGTAGTTGTCCCAAAAATCCTCAACATTATGCAAATGGGCATACTCCATTCTAACCATCTTCTTTAACTTACCATATGGATCTATCCATGGTCTGGGAGTATGGAATTCCAAGTTGTATTCATTCAATTCCTTGTTAGAATACTCCACACACTAGGATGCGGGAAGTGCATACATACCCTAGTTGAATGTGAGGGGATAAGGGATCCCCACTTTATGCTTGTTACTTAGGAGGGTGTGTGCTCATTGTAGCTTCGAGAGAGTTCAAGTAGTATTAGCCAGTCATTTGGGTACTAGGGAATTTTATATGGTTTCTTTGAGAAACCCTCGACTCAAATATATGTAGATTTGGGAAATTGGATAAATAAGAAGCCAAAATGATGGATATAAGCATTTTCACTATGGGTGACTCTTCTTTCAAAATCACCTCCAAGCAGCCTGATAATATGGCCAATGAAGACATCATTGACTTTGCAATAGTCTTTCTTGAAATTCTGGTATTGGAGTTGGGGATACCTATCATAGACCTTCAATTCCCTACTTGGGGTGGGACTTCATGCCATAAATAGTCCCCAATATTAGGCATGGTCGAAAATAAAATAGACTAAGTATGATGTCATATAGAACTGCATGGTCTTCTTTACCACTACAAATTGCTCATGTAGACATTGGCTGATCATCCCTGCCCAATAGAACTTGGTCTCCCCTCAGATGATTTCTTCCATGAAGTATAGAATCCACTCCTAAAATAAGGTTGCAGTTGGAAGGCCCATAACTTTTCTCAATAAGGTTACCACTTTAGAAGAGCTCTTGGGGCACCTTTTTTGCACCACCCCTCTTCTCCTTAAGCTAGTATTGATTGATGATTTTCTTGCATTTGAGGGGATTAGCATCCCACATTTTCTTAGCATATTCTTTAGATGTTTCCTCCATTTCATTGAAGGTAGGGATATGGAAAGTTTTCCCTATTGATTTGGTAGACAAATCAGCCAATACATTCCCATCTCTGTCCACTATTTTCTTTGTGTTCTCCTGGTATGCCTCTCTGTAGGCCATTACAATCTCAGGAACTATAAGGGTAGGTGGAAACCCAACAACGTTAGCCAACCCACTGCTTCTAATCCTTCTGAAATTTTTTGTGGTGGGGTTGATTTAGACCCTTTGCTTGAACTCATTGATATCAATATGTCCCAGATTAGTATATGAGATCTCCTTCCAATCTATCATGACCCAAGAATTGAGGGGTTCCCCTTAGAACTTGTACTTCATTTGGTCTTTATCTTCCTTCCCTCGGGGTTCTTTAGTTGAATTGTTTCCCTTTTCCTTTTCCATGGTCGTCTTAGAGGGTCCTATAGTTGGTTCCATATATCCTATGGGAAAGAGAGCAGTAAGCACATTCAATCATAAAACATGAGGAACATTAGCCCAGGAAATAAGAAATAATTTCGCGGCTTAGAGTCCCCAGCCCTATCTCTTTCAAATCAGCATTGGCCCTTCACTAGAGGGACTTATAACAATGTAGGCCTAGGGGTGCGGACTTCCCTGGGGTGGTGGTCATTCTAGAGGCAGTAGTGGATAGATGAAAATTAGGGCACAACGGCCTATATGGTCCCACCCACATCAATGTTTGATCGATAGGTGGGGTCCACTAGGGAGGTCAAGCAATTTTAGCACATGGGTCGAGTTCACTTCAAAGTTTTGGGGGCATTAAGTCCATCTTTTAGTCATGTAGGCCCAAGGTAGGAGAAAGCAAGAGGTAGCTTGGTTGTTTGAGGCCCGATCATTGAAATGGTGCTGGTAAAACGGTGTCCCATAGGCGTCGTTTCGTAATGTGGGACCCATTGTTTCGGTGGATGGTACCATGGTCTTCTTGAAGTTCAAGCCCTTGCGGGTTGAAAGGGGTAGGAAGATGGAAGGTGTCAGCCATTTAGAATGGCAAGGACAAGATGGAAGTTCAGGTGGAGTGGCCCACACCACTAGGCCCACAAGAAGGTTAGGCATCATTCATTTTCCACTAGATAGTTCAAGGGAAACGGTGGGGTTGGGTCCCACATACCAAATTGATGGGAATTGGCATCTATTTTGGAATGATGAGAGTGAGATGAAATCCTACAAATGACCTACCACAAGGGATGGTCCACCTAGGGCTTGATCCTTAGTTATTTTCATATTTTGAATTCAGGTGGATGTGGTGGGTTCGGGCTCCGAAAAGTAGAGAGATGGTTACCTAGGGTTGTTTGGAACGGAAGTCACGCCATAGCAACCCATGGATAGAGGTCCATGGTGTGAGGTCTATAAAGGGGCAACACTTAATCATTTAAAGTGCAGAGGAGAATAGATGACAGAGGCAGGGTTGGGACCTGGTCGTCGAAAAGGCGTCATCATTTTACCATTTTGAGTAGTCATTGGTGTGTTGGAAAAAGGGGAGCAATGCCCCACAAAGGAAAACCTGCAAGAAGAGATTGCTTTAATATAGGGCTCAAACGATGGTTATGAATGTGGGACCCGATGGGCGGGAAGGCAATTTGCAAAGGCCATTTGGAATGATGAATCTTGGACAAAATTTTATGGATGGAAGTCCACAGGGATGAGCCCACCACCGTTTCAGACTTAAGTATTTTGGTGAGGTTGAGTTTGATTGGCAGTCCATGGGGTGGGATCTACGCATCGAAAAGGCAGAGCCTAATAGCCATTTGGAACAATGAAGCTCAAAGGGAATTCTACTGGTGGAGGCCCATGCTATTGGACTCGAGTGGATCGAAGGATCCCTATTTTAGGCTCATGAATTTTGGTAAGTCTAGGACGACCAAGCCAAAGGGGCCTCCCACGAGGGTGGGCCCGATGAAGGTGTTCACCATTTTAAAGTTTGGCAGTTTGAGTAAAGGAAATAACGGCGGGAGCGGTGGACCCGCAGGGCACGACCGCCCTGGTTCAAGAATGGTCGAAAGGGGGTTCGAGTCCCACAAGCTGCCTGCAAAGGATTTTCTAAGTTTATCAAAGTTTCACCATATGGGTTCTAGTCACTAGGGTCTTAAGTAACTGATTCCTAAGTTTTCTTTCAAAGATTTTAACAAATTTATATAGAAATTGAAGAAAACTTAAAGTATGGCTTGCAACAGAAAACCAACCTATGAGACCCGATGAAGATAAACGAGCAAACAACTAGCAAAGGCCTCAAATCGGTGAAAGAACTTAACGGGCATGACGACAACATTAGTGGGAGGCTCTAACAAGTCTTTTGAATGTTTGCATGTGAAAATGACAACTCAAGATGGGTTATGTATAGAATTAGGTGCATTTAATGCCCCTCATTAATGCTCATATAGCAGTATTTAGGGTTGGTGAATGGGAATTTCAAAAACAACGGCAAGAGCGGTGGAGTGCATCAAGCATATGAAAGTTAGAAGTTCGCCACTAGGTGATAAGTGATGAAAACAACTGAAAGAGGATGCAAGTTCTGCAACATGGAAGGATGCCATGGGAAGGTTGTTCAGAATGGCTGAAGTGACAAGGAATCTCGCATGGGTAGACCCGCATTGCTAAAAGGACAACAACTTTGAAGGTTAAAGGAAAACAACCAAGGAAATCTTGTAAAGGCTTAAGGCCTTGAAAATTTTAGGGTAGGAGAACTTGGTCAACTCAAGATGATTCTTCTAATACTCATCGACCACTTAGGACCCAAAAAAAAAGGGCACACAAAACAAGATGGGAATGAAATGACCTACTTGGAGTGAAAACAACCCATTAGGATTGAAAAAGAGGGGGTCCCTGCCTACAATAGGGCGTGTGTGTAAAACATGCACAACAATCCCCAGAAATATCAGATACCCTGAGTGATCATGCTCTCAAGGATCCTACCCCATCCAACTGAAAGTCCCTTTGACCTACGATTAGGACAAAGGAACCCTCCAATGAATCTGGCAAGCGCAGATGACATTGTGGGATAAGCATCCACCATCTCTCTCTAGGGAATATCATAGCTGCATCTCGGATCATCCTCAAATAATCTCCTTAATGCATCAACCCCACCCTGCTTAGTAGAATCATATAATACCAGCTCTCCAACATTAGGTATCCACAAAATCTGATAGACATCCTCTGGGGTCACTATCATCTCGATAGTGGGAAAATGAAAGGTGTTATGCTGACTATGCCACCTCTCTGCTAAAGCTATCAATAGACCCCTGCTAATCCTAATCTGGGGCATATCTATCAAAGAGGAAAATCTGTATTATGCAATAATAGCTACCTCAACTAGCACCGGCTATGGTATCAAATCCCACATCCTCGAGAAGTTCTCCTAAAATAGTAGGGTTGTCAAAGGCTCCTATCATCATACAAAATCACAAATCATCCAATCAATCAAACATCAATCAACATATCAATCTAATCAGCTCGGGTGAGACTTTGATCAAGTCTCATGAGCATCAATTTATCATTCAACCTTTCCTATCATGAGGTTTATCAATCAATTCAACCTTGCCTATCATCAAGTTTATCAATAAATTCAACCTTGCCTATCATGAGGTCAATCAATCAATCAAACTACCATTGATCCTCACATATCATGAGGTCAATTATCATCATCCTATCATTGAATCTCACCTATAAATGAGATCAATCATCATCTAATCTATCAACATCATCAAACAACATCAAATTGACAGCTGACACGATAAAAAATCATCAAAATAAGGGAGTCTAATTAAAAATTCATCATTATGCCATGTATGCGCTAAAACATTCTTTCTATGCACCAAAATCATGCATGTGCTAGAAAATTTCATCAATGTGCCAAATCATCCAATGCACCATTAAAAAAGACCAATGCACCATTAAATTTGACCAAAGTGCCAAAACTCTCTATCATTGTGCTACATCATTTATCCAACACACTAATCTACATCACTGATGCACTAATATCTCCTATGAACTAGAACAGTTAT
>VDFB02150161.1:0-19476 GCA_007258455.2 Sequoia sempervirens | reverse complement strand
TCAAAGACAAAATAGAACTCATTATTGATTGATTATTCAAATTTTGTCTTTTCTCTCTGAGAACATTTGGAGTTGGAGAAACAAGGGTTTCTGCAATCAGATTTTGGAGAACGTCAACTCTTCAGAATCAGGCATAATGAGGCTGTGAAAGATCAGTTGAAGCTTGTCTACAGAGTGGCTTCATTCAAAAGTCATCATTGAGTATATTGAAAAGTTTTGTTGAAGTTTGGATCGGTCCTCTCTTGAAGGGACTAAGTTTGCAGTGGCTATTCGAATTATATCATTTGGCTGCATTTATTTCTGGTTTTTTGGGGACGTACTACACAGCAGCAAGGACGTCTTCCTCACAAAGGCAAATCGCCTTGCCTTTTTGCACTCTGTCTTCACCATTGTGGATGCCTAGGTCTTTGGAGGCATCTGCAATCATCTGTTGGTGGGAGAAGTCTGTATTTGGACTGGCCGTACTATTTTATGCCTTCTTCAAGCGGCTGCAATCAGAAATCAGGTTCTTCAGATATTACATTTTTACTTGCCTTTTTGTATGCATGCTATCAATTCAACATTGTAATCATTTATTCTTCAGAATAAAGTCAATCGCCCTTAACTAGCCAGTAGTTTGCTTTAGTATTTGTAAATTTATGCATTTTATTTGTTTTGGCATCATTTCTTTCAAAAAATCGCAAAAACCCTTATTGCACAAAAAACTACAAAACATCAAAACAAACAAAAACTTGCATTCTCTGTTAGTGGTTGGGGGTTTAGAGACACCAGGTCTCTTACAGGGGGGCTTGGTGGACCCCACCTTTTAGGTTTAGACTTACAATTTGTTGGCTTTTTTTTGGTTTTTAAAGTTGCAGGGTCTGTTTCTTAAAACTTATGTGACAGCACACTTGCTGTACTTGATTATGCATGATTTTCCTTAAAATAAAAAAATAAGTTATTCATTTAGAGGTAATGCAAGAATTTCACAAATACCCAATTGACGCAAATGTATGTGAACTCATGTTATTTAAGTCACCACCGAATAAGACGCCAATTTGGTGTATGGGACCCCCCTTGTAGAAAGCTCACAAGGGGATTGTTTTTCATTTAACTTATATTGTTCAACTTTTTAACATTTTGAGTTTTAATTCTTTGACCCATCCGACAGTAATCCCCTTTGACCCATCCGACAGTAATCCCAAACTTTCCCAAAGCCTGAGGTAATTAATAACAAATATTACCAATAACACTGCCAATAGCAAATACTGATGCTGTTATTGTAGAATCTCGTCTTTGGAAATTGTGCAAATAAATACCACTGGTAAAGAATCTGAAAGTACTTACTATTAAATCTTTTCTTTGGAATCTTCCCATTGTTGAGAGAATATACAAAATTCCTTACTTTATCAGCATTCAAACGAGCAGAGTACTGAAAAATGAAAAGGATATAACATGGCTCTGTTACTAAAAATTAAGCATGACTTTATATAGAATACTCAAATGTAGAAAAACATACATGATACCTGTATAACAATGACATAATACTTTGAGTTGTTGCGGTCACTACAATCCGTAATACTTTTATCAGCTTGTGTATTTACCTATAAAAAGCAGCTAGTTAGTGTCCATTTAAAGTTTGAAAAGAAGCCACCAAACATTGAACTCACAAAACTTTCACAAATGCCAAGCAATATTCAACTCATAAAAAAACAAAGACTAACTTGACAACTACTACAATATAAAGCTTTCAGTAAATGCCAAGCAATATTCAACTCATAAAAGCACATAAGACACAAAATACTTCAACAATAACTGAGCAGAAAAATAGACAATTAAATTCTATTGAATAATACTAAATTCTTGATCCTTAAACTAGGTGCCAAAAGCACTTATTTGCAGTGTTACCCCAAGTTTCCGGGACGGGGACGACAGGGGACGGCAGGACGAGTCCCCAAGTTTCCGAGTTTTCAGGCCAAACTTGGGGACGGCGGGGGGACGGCTATATAAAATATAGAAAACTATAAAATATATAGGGAAACTTTAAATATTCATATGAAAACATGGATAAAGCATGCATATATACATTATAGAAATTTAGCATATATCATTTGTGTTAAGAATTCAATGTCAATACTCAATATGCATTCAGAATTCAGAATTCATTGTGAATATGCATGTGATATTAAACATAGTACACTGCTGCTGTCCCCTGGCCCCGGGACGGGGACAGGGGGATTTAGACCTGGGGACGCGTCCCTGGGTAACACTGCTTATTTGTAAGGTTTCACAATGTGTTGCTAATTAAATCTTATGCTAAGAATAGCCTGATTGCATGCAATGCAAGCTTTATTACAACATTTAATCCACTAATACTTAATCTAAACTCAGGCAATCTTTACTTAAACTGCTAGTAAAGATCACACTAACACTAGAACTTCTAGATCATCTAAAAATTGCTGATATATAAATAGTTGAAAATAGATTTTCCAGAATTTTCTCATCTCCTAAAAAATAATGATGACTAAATATAGCTATTGTTTGCACAGGCTAAAAATAGATTATTTAGATAGGGTCCTCGAGGCAATTCTGATCAAACTTTTCTTCTCTATACTTGGCCAAACCTCTGAAGAAGCTCCAAAAACTTTGACAATCTGATGCTTTGAATCTGATTACCTTTTGTTCTACTCATCTTACAATCCAACCATAATTGGAATATGCTTGTCTGAGTGCTCTAATACTCTAGAGCATATGAAAATATTGTCATTTATACATGAAGTGATCAAATTGTCTTTTGTATGCACAATTATGGCTGATGCTATTGATTGATCATTTATCAAACAGAAACCCTCTTTTAGGAATGTATGCACCTCTACACACTGCTCAAAAACTCCGATTGCTCTGCCTATGTATTTGATGATTTTTTCTTAAAGGTAGACACCTTGCCAAGAATTAACCCAACATTCGCTGAGCATTGGTTGAAAATGAATGAAACTTGATATTAAAACTGTTTTCAAATGACTGATATGCCAAAACTGTTGCCAGCAAACATGAAAGTCTACCAAAACTCAGTCATATTTTCCAAGAATTAATAATGTTAACTGCTTTAGGTGGCAAAAATTTTAAAGAAAACATTGATTTTAGTCACTGAAACTATATCAGCTTACTATTGTCAATCAATGAATTCTGTGAGTGACTAGAAGTCAAAGGAAGCTCACTTCAATGATGAATACGGATGTGCTACAGAAGAATTTGATATCATGTGTCCTGCTGGAAGACAATAAAAACCTAGCTAAGTTGTAGGCAAATTTCAAGAGAAGGAACAGCTGTATATTTAATGTCAATGTCTAAAAAATCGACCACAAAACCCTCTTCTGCAGACTGCTGCTGATATGATGAAAGTCATTTTGATATAACAAAAATCCACAAACTAAATTCGCTGCTGCTGCCAAACGATGAAGATCAAAATGACAAAGATAGAGCTCCCACAGAATCCATGCTATTTCTATTTTTTTAAATCTGTACATTCATGGAAAGGTACACCTATATATACATTCTCAATGACTTTTCAAAACCCAGTGATGACCTCTTCACTGTAGTGTACACCTCAGAAAGGGCATACATTTTTTCTGGCTTCAAAAATTGACATCTATTATACACTATGGCACGACAGAATTTCTAATTCAAAAACTTCTTGTTCTTCCTCATAGACACACCTATGTGTAATGTTGTACAGATTTTAACTTGAAAAACTTTCAAATCCCATGTTTGGTGAGCTTCTAAAAAATACATCTACAATTTCTTAAACTCCATGTAAATTCATCATACCCATGTAAACTCCATGTAAATCCATCATACCCATAGATGGTAGACTCGCTGAAAACTCGACAAGTCACCAAGTACTCGCTGAGCCAAACAGCTGGCGAGTTTTCACAAGGTTTACTCACCAATTGGACTAGCCGAGTTTCTGGCAAAAACTCACTGAAATTTTGGCAAGTACTTGCCAAAAACTTGGCAAGTACTTGCCAAAAACTTGGCAAGTTTGACAAAAAAACTCAGCAAATACATTAAAAATGTGAAACATGAAATAAATGCAAAAATAAAATTGGAAAAAATAGTCAAAAACTCACAATTTTGCCCTATAAATGCATGAACGCTTCTCACACTTCCTCACATAGCACTTGGAGAGCAAATATTCTTCATAAAAATATGCCAAATACCTAATTTCTCCTTTAAGTGATAAAATTTTGAAAATAGTGTGTCATGAATTCAAAGACCTTAATTTGTGCTTGGTGGTAGGGACTCTGCCCCTTGACCCCACGCTATCCCACAAGAGGGGCACTACCCCTTGACCCCATTGGGGGCATTGCCCCCAAACCCCCACGAAGGGGTGCTGCCCCTTGACCCCGTTGGGGGCGTTGCCCCTAGACCGCCACAAGGGGCGTTGTCCCTCGACCCTGTTGGGGGCATTGCCCCCAAACCCCCACAAGGGGCACCACCCCTCAACCCCATTGAGATCTCCACTCCTAGATCCCCACTAGTTATTGGGATCTCTTCTCATATAAGAAAGTTGATTACAATGAGGGGATTTGGGAGTGGAGACTAGAATCGACAACTTAGACAATTATCTTTATCACTATCATAATATCATTGATTCTCCCCAAGTTTTCACTAGACTACAACAATGTGCAAAGATTAGAACCTCTCCCCAAGTTTTCACTAGATTAGGATAGAAGGCAATGTCAAATGTTGTAATATGCAATTTATGAATTATGATGATGCTTTTCAAAGGCAATCATCATAAATTCATAATAGTTGCCAAGTAACTATTGTATCAATATTTTGCATGGCAGCATGATGATGCGATTTTGTACTCAACTTGTATTCAAATGAATCAAATTTAATAGAAAACACTTTTGTACTCATTTGTACACTCATTGGATACATTTTAACAATGAATTTTGTAAAAAAATGTGTTTCTAAAGTAATTTAAGCAATTTTTTAAGTTGTCGAAATTTTTGGGCCTGCCGAGTTTTTTTCGAGTCCGAGTTTTCCAACTATGATCATACTAGTGTGTGCCAATGTAATTGGGTGAGGATCTTTCCATGTCTTAGCAAATTTCAGCAACCTCTTAGACAAATACGGCTACAATTTCTTGACCTCCACATAAATTCTTCATAATAGCGCATGGCAATGAAACTGCCATCTTTCCTTGTCTTAGCGAATTTCAGCAACCTCTTTTCCATTTGAACTATATATTTCACCATCCCAAATGCATTTTTGAAAACTCTATTGTTCATCTGCAAAGATACAAAGAAAAACAACAAAACAACATGAACAAAAAAGATAATGTATGAAACTTGGCTCTAGTCCATTTAACAGAATGACAAGGTTTTGGTTTTGGAACTTCTCATAAATAAGAAAAATCATATGGGTGCAACAATTCGCTCTATGTGGGGACCACAATAGATACTTGTGGTATGGAGAATCTTCAAATTACTAGTTTTATAGTAGACCAATTTTTTATTGTATAGAGTTGGGCTAGAATAAAATCAAACTAAACTACTAAAAGATAACAAAAACACAACACATCACGAATTAGGAAACATAACATGGAAAACAAAAATGCTCTTTTACAATCATGAACAAAAGGTGAGATGTTCCTGAACGAAAAGCTTTTGCTCTCAACTTAGATTTAGAGAAAGATGTCACTTCAATGGAAAAACTTGCGAAAATAATCTATTTCAAGATTTATATATATTCTACTTATACTCTAATAAATGTAATTGTTGTAGATGATCGATATAAACTCAGAAACATGCAACGTATGCAGATGAACAATATGAGTGATGTTTAATAGACTGTATGTTGCCAACTATAAATTGATCAACAGATCTTGAGCAATATAATCGAATTGGATATGAATGTCGATCTTATCTGAGTTGAATGTCAGTTATGTAGAATGTAATTGTGTTGTATACTGATCAATATAAAACTATCTGAGATGAGTGTCGATTATGGTCTGGTTCCCTTCACACGTCTCTTCCTTCTGGGGTTGATGGATGATTGAAAACTTTTGCGTTTTTTTTTTGTCCAGGGATGCTCTCTTCTATATTCCGTATGCCTTCCTGACCTCCGTTGCTCTTCTATTTGTATGTATTCTACAGATGTGGCTGAAGACGTGTCTATTCATTCGTGCTTCAGACATGTCTTTCCCAAGCGCCTTGTCCCTTTACCTGATTACTCTTAGTCGACTTAATCTAATCAGCTGCATTTAGTCAATAATTAGTATTTAAACAAATGGATTATATATTAGCATTTAATATATATATATATATATATATGTCTTGGTAAATTATTATTTGTTAGAAGGTATTAAATCAAAATTAAGCTTATACTTATCTGTTTCTCTTTGATGGGGACATCACAAGTCTCCCCCGCTTGACATTGCTTGTCCTCAAGCAATCTTCATAAGTTTCTTCTTCCTTGATCTCTTGACGTTTTTGGCTGGTACAATGGTCTTCATCCTAGAAAAAGATTGTAACATCTTGTTACAACTAATCTCCTTCCAGGCCTTCTGGATACCTCATTATGGAGTATATCCAGCCTTCTTGGGAAAGGACACATTTCTTCCCAGGCCCTCAGAATACCTTTAAAGGATATCCAATCCTAGGAAAAGGAGTTATGTCACCTTGTCCTAGGCCCTCGAGACACCTTTTTCACGGGTATTCAATCCTAGATGTGTCACTTCTTCTCAGGCCCTTGGAATACCTTTAAAGGATATCCAATCCTAGGAGAGGGGTTTGTGTTACCTCTTTCCTAGGCCCTCAGGATACCTTTTTAAGAGTATTCAATCCTAGAGAGAGGGGTTGTGCCACCTCTATCTAGGCCCTTGGAATACCTTTAAGGGGTATCCAATCCTAGGAGAAGGGGTTGTGTTACCTCTTCCTAGGCCCTCGGGATACCTTTAAGGGTCATCCAATCCTAGGAAAAGGGGTTGTGCTACCTCTTCCTAGGCCCTCGGGATGCCCTTCTTAAGGGTATTCAAATCCTAGAGAAAGGGTTTGTATCACCCCTCCCTAGGTCTTCTGGATAACTCATTATGGAGTATATCCAGCCTGCCTGGGAAGGATTGGAACATCTCTTCCCAGGTTATCTTCCTTAAAGAGTATCCAATCCTAGGAAAAAGGGATTGTGTTACTTCTTCCTAGGCCCTCAGGATACCTCTTTTAAGGGTTTTCAATCCTAGGAAAAGGGGTTGTGTCACCTCTTCCTAGGCCTTCTAGATACTTGATTCCTCAAGTTTTATCCAGTCCTAAGCCTTTATATGAAATTTTACATATTATCCTCAAGTCCTGTGCTTGTACAAGAAGAATATCTTATTAACTCATTTGAAGGTATTACATTCAATAGTTCATCTCTTGTTTTAACCAAGAGCCATCATGTTTTTTTGTTCCTGAGCTTTATTCTTAAAGGCCTTAATAGTTTCTTCTCTTTCCCATGTAGCATCATCTTCAGGGAGTCCCTTCCATTTAATTAGGAACTCGGTGATGACCCTATTCCTTAATCTTTTCTCTCTGGTGTCAATGATAAATTCTAGTTCTAAGGTGAGTTGTCCCTCTTCATCTAGTGGAGGTAACTCAGTGCAAGGAAGGACTTGTTGCCCAAGGACCTCTTTAAGCTTGGATACATGGAAGACGTTGTGGATCTTGCTATGTTTCGGAAGCTCCAACTCGTAAGCGACCTTGCCTACCCTTCTTGTAACTCTGTAAGGACCATAGAATCGGGGTTTTAGCTTTTCCGCCCCATTCTTTTTGATTGATGTCCGTTTGTATGGCTGTAGCCATAGAAAGACTAGATCTCCAATTTCAAAAGTCCTTTCTACGCGGTGTCGATCAGCATAGATTTTTTGTTGGTTTTGGGCTTGCTGCAAATTTTCTTTAAGGGTCTTCATGAGATCAATGTTCCTTTGTATGAAGTCTTGTGCATTTTGTACTTTGCTTTCCTGGGTGACCAAGTGTCCAAAGGAAGGGGTTTCATATCCATAAAGAGCCTTAAAAGGGCTCATTCCAATTGACATATGATGGGTGGTACTATAACAATACTCGCCCAAGTGTAGCCATTTTATCCATGTTATTTGTTGACCTATCAAATAGTTCCTCAGGTAACCCTCTATGCACTTGTTAACTATTTATGTTTTCCATCCGTCTGTGGGTGGTAACTTGTGCTTGGGGTTAGATTGGTTCTTGCTAGCCTAAAAACTTCTTGCCAAAATTGGCTAAGAAATTTACTATCTCGATCACTGATGATTACTTTGGGTATCCCATGAAGACGAAAAAACTTCTTTAAAGAATAATTTTGCTACTTGAGATGCTTTGTATTCTGATGAAATGGCAAAGAAGTGGGCATACTTAGAAAGTTTGTCCACTACCACAAATACTATCTTTCCCATGTACCTTGGGCAATCCGGTTATGAAGTCCATCGAGATGCTTTCCCATTTCTGGTTGGGAATGGGTAGGGGTTGTAATAGACCTGCTAGATGATTTTGCTCTACTTTATTTTGTTGACAAGTCATGCACTCTTGTACATGCTTGAGCATATCCCTCTTCAATCCCTTCCATGAATACATTTCTCTAATCTGTTTGTACGTTTTGTAGTATCCTTGGTGACCCGCCAAAGAGCTATAATGAAACTCCCTAATAATTTTGCTTTTTATCTTTGAATGTGGAACAAGAAATATCCTTCCTTTATATAGGATGAGATCATCCCATATCTTGTACTCCTCGTTTGGCATTTTCCCTTCAAGGATCTCAGAGGCTTGTGCATCTTTGGCGTACTCAGCAATAACATCATTCTTCCAATCCTTGGAGGTGCTTGTGATGGTGTTGAGGTGGGGTCGCCTGGATAATGCATCTACCACCTCGTTGTTGGTTCCCTTCATGTATTCTATGTCAAAGTCATAGGCTTGTACTCGACTCACCCATTTTTGTTGACGATCGTTGAGATCCTTTTGGTGCAGTAAGAATCTCAGACTATTGTGGTCTGTTCAGATGATGAATTTGTCACAGACTAGGTATTGCCTGAATTTGGCTTAGGCATGCATAATAGCCAACATCTCTTTGTCATATATGGAGTAGTGCTTCTCAGTCTTTATTAGCTTCCGGCTTTCGAAAGCTATAGGATGTTTCCTTTGCATGAGAACAGCGTCGATCCCTTCTCCGGAGGCATCACAATGTAGTTCAAATGGTAGTGTGAAATCAGGAATGGTAAGGACAGAGTAGGTGCTCATGGTTTCCTTGAGTTGTTCAAATGCTTGTTGTGCTTGGTCATTCCACATAAAGGCTCCTTTCTTTGTTAAGTCTATGAGGGGAGCAGCTAACTTGGAAAAGCCTTTTACAAAATGCCTATAGTAGCTACATAATCTAACAAAACCCCTCAGCTGAGTCAAAGACATTGGCTTAGGCCATTGTTTGATGGCCTTAACCTTCTCCTCATCTACGCTTACTCCTGCATTGATCTTGTGTCCCAAGTAGAGAATCTCTTCCAACCCAAACTCACACTTTGACATTTTTGCATAAAGTGACTCTGATTCCAAAATGCTTAAAACTTCTTCAATATGGCAGAGGTGCTCCTCCCATGTCTTGCTATAGATCAAGATATCATCAAAGAAGATTAGTAAGAACTTCCTTAACTGTTGACGGAAAATGTGGTTCATGCATGATTGGAAGGTGGCCGGAGCATTAGTGAGACCGAAGGGCAAGACTAGAAACTCAAAATGCCCATAATGGCATCTAAATGCTGTCTTAGGTACATCCTCCTTCGTCCTGATTTGGTGATATCCCGAGCGTAAATCGATTTTGGAGAAGTATCTTGCTCCATGTAGCTCATCCAATAGTTCATCTATTCTTGGAATTGGATATCGGTTCTTGATAGTTTTTTTATTTAAGGCTCTGTAGTCTATGCACATTCGCATAGTACCATCTTTCTTTTTGACTAAAACCACGGATGATGCAAAGGGACTATTACTTGGCTGAATATGCCCCATTTCCAGCAACTCTTTAATTGTTTTCTCAATCTCTTCTTTGAATTTTCGAGGATGCCTATATGGGGTGGTTATCACTGGCTTTGCTCCTTCCAATTCTATAAAGTGCTCAAAACCTCTCTTCGGGGGTAGACCAAGGGGAATATCTCCAAAAAACTTCTTGTGTCTCCCTAGAATAGGTTGAATGTCAATGTGAATAGCTTGCTCATGGGAGGATGACTTGTCTAACACCATGCATTGTGCGATCCATTCTCCTTGACCGTGCCTTACAATCCTCTCCCTCCTTTTGCATGATACTACTCTGGGAGATCCATTTGGTAATCCTCTGAGTGTAACTTCTCGCCCATTGTGCTTGAAGCATATCTCTAGGTTCGGATTGTCCATAGTGAACCGTCCTAGGGAATTGATCCAAGGCATTCCTAGAATCACATCGTTGTGTAAGTTCACCACATAAAAATCTCCTCTTATAGTATGACCATCCAAAGTGATTTCTAGTTGTGGAATGATCTTTGAGCATTGATCCGTGGCTCCATTGGCGAGAGCTACCTTGAAACCTTTGAAGTTTTGAGCCTCTAATCTTCTTTTGGCCACTAAGCTTTTGCTGATAAAGTTGTGGGAGGCCCCACTATCTACCAAGGCAATAATTTTCTGCCCTTT
This sequence comes from Sequoia sempervirens, assembly GCA_007258455.2. Taxonomy (NCBI): domain Eukaryota; kingdom Viridiplantae; phylum Streptophyta; class Pinopsida; order Cupressales; family Cupressaceae; genus Sequoia; species Sequoia sempervirens. The sequence continues at coordinate 8,797 of VDFB02150161.1, read as the reverse complement.
AAGTGTACCTTTGATTCGAAAGGGTCTATGCTCCATGAAGTTTCCCCTAGTCGACCATGTTTCCCCTTCGATGATAGGTCTGCATTTTCTTGTCCTCCAACAAGTTGGCAGGACCGATGCTTTGATACCACTGAGATGTTCCTCAACGAAAAGCTTTTGCTCTCAACTTAGATTTAGAGAAAGATGTCACTTCAATGGAAAAACTTGAGAAAATAATCTATTTCAAGATTTATATATATTCTACTTATACTCTGATAAATGTAATTGTTGTAGATGATCGATATAAACTCAGAAACATGCAACATATGCAGATGAACAATATGAGTGATGTTTAATAGACTGTATGCTGCCAACTATAAATTGATCAACAGATCTTGAGCAATATAAATCGAATTGGATATGAATGTCGATCTTATCTAAGTTGAATGCCGGTTATGTAGAATGTAATTGTGTTGTATACTGATCAATATAAAACTGTCTAAGATGAGTGCCGATTATGGTTTGGTTCCCTTCACATGTCTCTTCCTTTTGGGGCCGATGGATGATTGAAAACTTCTGTGTTTTTTGTCCAGCAATGCTCTCTTCTATATTTTGTATGCCTTCCTAACGTTCGTTGCTCTTCTATTTGTATGTATTCTACAGGCGTGGCTGAAGATGTGTCTATTCATTGGTGCTTCAGACGTGTCTTTCCCAAGCGCCTTGTCCCTTCACCTGATTACTCTTAGTCAACTTAATCTAATCGATTGCATTTAGTCAATGATTAGTATTTAAACAAATGGATTATATATTAGCATTTTATATATATATATATATATATATATATATATATTATATGTATATATATATGTATGTATGTATCTATATATACATGTCTTGGTAAATTATTATTTGTTATAATTGTAGAAGGTACTAAATCCAAATTAAGCTTATACTTATGTTTCTCTTTGATGGGGACATCACAAAAGGAAATAAAATGGGTTACACAAAACCATCTATAGGTTGGAAAAAGTAGCAACCTTTCCCTATAAGTTGAGAATCTAGTCGTAGCAACATGTAAACTTGCAAAACAATGTGAAAGATCTGTTGCAAAGAAAGGATCAAGAAGACTTTGAGTTGAATGCAAAGAAAACCCTAGTGAGAGTTAATCAATGCTTTGTGTTTCTAGATAGTCTTCCATCTCATTGAAACTTGACCATATTTATCATGGATACTCCTTTTCCTTCTAAATATATCCTACATGATCCTACTCTAGAAGCACATCTTCAAGGATCATGATCACCTCATGTTCCATTTCCTTACCATAGTCTTGATTCTTGATATTCATTATCTTCAATAATAATCGTTTTTGGCATAGGCTCGTTGATAACCATCGAATGTTTGACACTGGCTTGTCCATTGATGTGTACGAGGGATGTTGAGGACAAGGATGAAAATGAGTCAAACTTCAAGAGGAAATTTATTGTGTCCTACACTAAAGACCGGCTCTCAAGGTGTTACAAAAAATTGTCAGGGCTTCGTAACAAACCCTCTACACAAACTTTCGATCTAATGAGTGCCTCCAAAGCTGAATTATCTTCAAGGACAACAAACTATTCATTGTCTAACAACAATCCTTCACTTACATCATGAACAAAAGTATCAAACTTTACATATTCTCCTCAACCAATGATTATGGCTATTGGGAGAAATAGACTTCCTCTGCCTCATCATGACAGTTCGCTTCAAAGAATTCATCAAAATAAGGAAGAAAATGCTTTAAATTATCATCTCCAATTGCACAACAATTATTTTTTGGCACAAGAGCCCAACGGAAACATGACCTTCTAATATTGTGTTTCCTCTTCCTTCACATTATACATTGGCACAAAGTTACTTGTGTTTGATTGCATTTCAATTTTCTTCATCAACAACCCTTCCTCTATTATGTCTTGAGTTGATTCTTCAAACAACCTTTCAAAAGTAGAAAAGAAGCAATTTGATTCATAATTGCAGTCAATACATTCTTTGATGTAGTAAGTTGATTTCTTCCTACTCAATAGAAAGAATTGAAATGCAACTTGGCCCCTTAGATGTTGAAAATGCAGTTACTATCTTTACTATGGAAATTCAAAATCAATTGTACCCAAATCCAATGTTGCAGGGGAGTGAACCAGTAATAGAGGTTTTTTCCCACCATTTCCTATCTTGCATTGTTGTTTATCATACTCAAACCTAGGAGTACAAATTTTGAACAACATATAAGGTAAATAAAAGGAAATGACATTGTGGGCTTCCACAAGGGGGTCCTCATTTTGTGAATTGGGACCTGGCTTGGCCATGATTTGGGAAACAACCTTTAACGTTACCTTTGTATGTGTCAATGCCCAATTTGATTGTGTCCAATTGTGCTCAAGTCCTAGCTCCTTTGTGCACTTAGGCCTCATTTTGCTCATCACATATAAATGATCTAGGAAATCTTTGTATGGATCTCCATGTGTCCATTTTTCCTGTCCCTTGTTGCCCCCCATGTATTTGCCAATGTGTTAGAAGTTGCAAAGGATTTTAAAAAGTTCTAAGTGTAGGGTGTTTTATATTCAAATTTCTAGGGATTGTGTTAAATGCCAAAGTCTTAGAGTTTCTCTTCCTAGTATGCTTTTCTGCCCAACTCCACCATGTTTCTTTATCCCTGTTGGGATATCAAACCTTCCCATTCCAACATACCTTTCATCTGTTCACTACCCTCGTCCCCTTTTCCTATTGGGATTTCAGAGTTCTCCTTCCCAACATCCCTTTTTCCCAACCCCACTCTTTTCCTTTGCCTTTGTTGGAGTGTTGAAATTCCTTTTACCAACATGCCTTGCAAAGTACTTGCAGAGTCTTCAAACTATGGTATGTGTTCTCTATTCTACATTACATTACTGAAATTATTATATGCGTGGATCTTACCAAGTGGTATTAGAGCTATGCTTTGGGCAAAAGTAAGGACAAAACCCTAATTTTTGAGGATTCACTTATATCTTCCAAACGACTGCAAATTTTTCTATAATTTTTTTATTGGAGTTGGAGGATCAAATAAGGAAGCTACAATACAAAATTCAGCTCTTGATCATCAATGTTACATGAGTTATTGCAATTTTATGTTGAAACACTAAAATTTGAAGATTCGCCTATACCCCCCAAATGGCTGCAAATTTTTCTACAATTTTTTTACTTAAGTTAGAGGATTAGATAATAAAGGTACAATCCACAATTCAGCTTTTGATCATCAATATTGAGTGAGTTTTTGCAATTTTCTGTTTGTTCAAAATTTTGCTCTCAAATTAGAAAATTGTTCGTATTTTTTTACATTTTTGGAAAACTCATCAAAATTCATTAGGGGTCTACTATTTGTATTTTTTATTTTGAGGCCAACAACACTATGAAACAATATGATCAAAGTTGGATCATCAACAATATGTCTAGAACGGTGTTCCATTGAAATATTTTTTTCTTATAACCCTAGTTTCAATGGAGTGTCCTAAGTTTGATGTAAGTGGAGATGCATTAGAATGGTGACCCCAATACAAAAGAGCTTATAGTCAACAAATAATATGAAATGTATATTTTTGTATGCTCTTAAAAGGTGAGGCAAACCAATAGTATGTGACATTCCATAAAAATATTTCTTCTTTGCATGAACTGGAACAAGATTTCCTAAACAGATGGGCACTAAAAGAAATAATAGGAGAAGAAGATGATGATGAAGAGAAGATGAAAGATAAAATTACATGCATTTTAGCTCCATGAAAAGAAGATTCAGTTTTTCAATTTCATGGAGTTATTCAAAAGGAAAAGGTTATTGTCTTTGTAAACCCAAGCAACAAGTATAACTTCATCAACATGGAATTAACCAAGAAAGTACAAGTACAAGAAAAGCACATCAAGGACAGTCAAATAGTGCTGAAGGATATTCAAATTTCTTAAGATTTAAAGCTCTCTGTGGATAAATATGTTTTGCATTCAAACTTTTATGCTTTGGATATGAATAGATTGGATATTTTTGTTGGTTATCCTTGGTTAGAATCATTGGGAACACTAAACATTCATGTGTAAAAGAAGTTCATGAAGCTTTGGTAAGGAGGGAAAAAGTTACATTACAAGATATAACACATAATAGAGACCAAAGCAAAGTCAAGGTAGAGCATGTTCAAGAAGCTACTAAAGATGGCACTAAAGAATTAGAGGACAAACAAGAGGAGCAAGATGTAAAGAAAAAAGAGGAAAAGATTATTTCCCACCATAAGCCAACCAAACAAGTGGCAAAAAAGGGTGAAAAAATTAGAGAAGTTTCCAAAGATAGCAACGGGTGCAATATATAGACATTTGCGTCATTGTGAGAGGCAAGAATCATGGAGGGATGATACTACGTGGAATAAACAGGCCAATGACTATGGATCTACATGGACTAAAAGGAGCAATTACAGCAATCCATGGCATCATAAAAGTAATGGCTATTCATGGTAGAAAAGGAGGATGTGCCATGTTGAAGAATGGAATTAGATGGGTGCAACAAAATGTGGATCAAGAATGGGATCTAGGTGTCATCAAGCTAAAACCACTACGAAAAATCACTTGTGGATGGTTGTATGATAGGACATGGCCCCATATTTGCAATAGTCTTACTATTTTGGATTCTCATGTTTTAAGGATGAAACATATCAAGGAGGGATGGCATGTTATGTACCTAGGAATATGATATTATAAATGTCGACATGTGGTACACACCCCTTTGTTATATTGGGTCATGAATTATATTAGGTAATTAAGAGGCCTGCATGGGTTTAGTGGTTTACCACTCCATTATATTATTAGGAGGAAGCCTATATCAAGAAGGTGAATATTATTGAAGGGATATGTGATAAGCTATGACACAAGGTTCACCAAATTTACTCCTTGAAGTTTGAAATTCAGTGACTTTTAAAAATCTTTACAAAATTGATAGAATTTGCTCCAAAAAACGTACAAAAAAGGCCTAGGGATTTTTTATTAAAATGTATTTTTAAAAGCGTCGAATTGCATTGTGGGATGTGGGAAGCAACTGTTGATGTCAAATTAATGATGATTGAGCAACTAGGGGGTCGGCCCTGTTGATTGTAGATAGCAATATAAATTCAAAATTGCCTTCAGTGGTTGTGAGAGTGGAAGTGCTTGCAATATGCAACTGTGAGAGACGGAGGCGAGCCACGCATTCCTTTGCATCTTCTTATTTCTTTGTTTTCTTCTTTGTTGGCGATGTGGAGCAAGTGTTAAAACAACAAAGAAGTCAAGAACCCCGTAGTTGTCATATTCTAGGATAACCTCAATGGAGAATGAGGCAATCATTGCATTTTCTAGCATCCTTATTAGCTCGTGATCCATGGCCCATCAATTTCAATTCCAAAAAGTGTAGTGTTGTAGTTTTTGAAGCATGTTACAAACTCTTATGAGTTTGCTTTGATTTTGTTTAGGTGTTTTTTTGTTATTTATTTATTTCATCTTCTTATAAAATTTAATACATTCATTTTAATAATAAACATTTTTAAATATTACTATATTAAAATTGATTTTTTAAATATTAATATTATTATATTAAAATTGAATTTTTAAATATTAATATTATTATATTAAAATTGAATTTTTAAATATTTAAAAATTAATTTTAACTTCTAATTCTAATATAATAATATTTATATTATTGATATTAAATTCATTATCACCCATTCATGAGGCTAGACAAGATCATCCGCAGTCAAATCCTAGGCAAGGGTGTCACTAGTTGCCTCCTCTCAGGGGTTGGTGTAAGCTTAACTTTGATGGCGCCAATAGGGGCAATCTTGACAATTTGAATGTTGGTTGTATCATCAGAGATTGTGAGGGTTTCCTTGTTGGCACTACATCCAAGGGCTTGGGATTTGAAACTAACAATGAGGCCAAGGCACAAGCTCTTATTCTGGGTCTAAAAACATGTCATAAATTTCGCACTAAAAAAGTGAAATTTGGTTATTGTTAATTCCCTAAGGAATAAAGGGGCCCAAAATTGGAAGATTAACAACATATTAAAATAACATATTGGAAGACACAGCGTATGCCAATCGCTGATGTGGTTTTTGTGACCGCATCAACGAATAAAGTTGCCAACGCTTCCTATTCTCTTGATCAAAGTATTTCGTGGTGCTAAGATTGCTGATAGATCACACGTTCAACTCCAAGGTTCCTTTAATGCGAATAGGCTCAGTTTGGCTCGATGTGATTTGCTGGTATTTCAAGGGGACTTACAGAATTGTTCGGCAGTGGAGAAAGGGATTCAAATGCTCGAAAGATTTATCTATGAAGTGCGGGTTTCCTATTCTAACCAGAAAGTACTGAATTGAAAAGGGTGTAGGGCCTAAGAAGTTTATGTTCTATTCTAAATGCAGGATATGTGGAGCTTCACTTCAATAGACTTCAACCGGATTTCACCTAGCCTCCGTCGGACAGCCTCAGTAAAATCGGTGCAATCTTCAAGGGAAATAGCAAAAGATGTTCAAATTATGACTTAACATGCATACACCATCACAACGACGCATATAAGCACATAAATCACAACTGAAGTTAAACTCAAGGTAATGTCCAGTTGACCACACAAGGCGAACTTATCATCAACAAGCCGCTAGTGGTATGGAATAAAGCGAAGCTATCTTAGTAAAACACCACACACCAAAGTAAGCTACTTGCATGAAATTAAGCTACTTGGATACGAAAGGAAGAAGAAACCTTGCTAGCATTTCATGACAAGACGAATTCCATCATCAATGAAAAGATCTATTATCATAAAATGTGTTACACAACAATTTCCTCAAAAGTTTTCAAAGGGAAAACTTTCTTTCTTCTCCAAACTACACTATCAATCTACTTCTAAGCTACTCTAAGCTGTCCCTCTACTCTAATTCTACCCTGATCCTCTCTACTGTCTACTTTCTAATCCTAATGAATTACAAATGAGGGGGACTCCCCCTTTATATAGCTAGCCAAGTCCCAAAAGACGGCTAGGGTTACAATCAATAGAGTGGCCAGAATCGTGCCACCTCAGCCCTAAATAATATTGCCCTAAAAACCGCCACAGAGGAGAGTGGGGTAATAAATGTGCCATAATGTCCACCATCATCCTTCTAGAAGATTCCATTTGTAGACGCGTTCACACTGTTCTCGATCTTCTTTCTTGGCGTTGTTCTTTGATTTCTTCCACTTGAGGGTTTTCATCTTCGTCACTTCGAATTATACTAAGTCTTAACACTTAGCCATTTTCTTGCAAATTTTCCTCCTTCGAGATTGAAACTTGTAACTTTATCGTGCTTCCACTTCAAGTCATCGTGCTCTGGCCTCAACATTTCTCCTGCAAAACAAGCAAGGAGAGGGGTATTAGAATACTTCATGATATAAATTCAACCTACTTACCTGATTTTCATGTTCTGATCTTCAACACCAACTTCGCGTTCAAATACTTCATGCCTTAGAAAATTTTTGATCACCTTGAAAATTTTGTCCTAGGAAAATTTACTCAACTCTGTCCACCTTGCCTGCGAAGGAAAATTTTAGTTCATCAACTTACTTAGAAAATTTTTCTTGAAGGCGCATCACACATTTTATCCTCCAACATCTTCACATTTGAAAAATATTCATTTGAAAACCCAACGCCTTAGAAATATCTCATCACGTATCTTATACTTTATTTCATACTTAAGGCGCATAGCACACTGAGAAAAGAGAATCACGCCTTGGGAAATATTTTCAACATATTGCATTTTCAATGCCTAGGAAGTTTGTTTTAACTTCACACTTCACTCCACACTCTAGGCGCATAATACACTTAGCATTTTATTCTCACACTTCACATGCCTTAGGAAATTTCTAACACCTTGTAACTCCCCTCACTCTTGGCGCATATAGCATTTGATGGAGGAAAATTAAAAAAAAACAACGCCCAATATTCATCACCCTTCACCACGCCTAGCAAAAATCTTCTAACACTCTCTACTTTAGGCGCACTTTGTACATGATGGAGGAATATTGCCACGCCTTGGAGTATTCACTTGCCTTTTACCACGCCTTGGAATATTTTTTAACCACCTTTCACCTCACTTACCCCCACCACTTACTTTTTACACCTCAACATGGGCGCATTTCAGCTTGGCAAGAGGATGGGCGCATTTTGGCCTTGCTAGTGGATGAAATCTTTAACGCCTTTGACCACCTTGGAATATTCCCCACCTTGTTTTTGTCTTTACTTGCCCTTATTTGGGCGCATTTCTTATGTGGAGGAGGATAACTTTCTAACGCCTTTCCTTGTGACTTTTCAGCTTCTATTTTTTTGTCTTCACTTGCATGCATTTGGGCGCATTTTGGCCCTTGAGGAGGATGAAAACATTTGACTAGTTTGACTTTATCCAGCTTATGCTTGCATGGGGCACATTTGAGGTGTGGAGAAGGACGAATTCGCTGACTTTGCTTTGACCACCTTGTCTTTTGGGCGCATTTCACCCCTGCTACAGGATGGGCGCATTTTGGAGGGTGAGGCAGATTTCCATGCCTTAGAAACTTTTTCAACTTTTCCCTCTTTCTTTTTGGGCGCATTTCCTCATACCTGTAGGATAAAAAATGTTAACTTTTGTTTGACTTTCCTGCCTTGGGCGCATTTTGCCCTGTGTGAAGGATGAACTCACATTTTCAAAAAAATTTCATGCCTCTAGCTGAGATGGGCGCATTCCCCTATGCCTGCTGGACGAGACTCCAGACTTAGACAAATTTTCATCATCTTCGCCAG
>VDFB02150159.1:0-27438 GCA_007258455.2 Sequoia sempervirens | reverse complement strand
GGAAATACCCCAATCTTCAAAGTTTTTCCCTCCATGTCTTATGCCAACCTTGTAGTTCGTCCAATTGTGAGCGCAATTGGAGCTTGTTTGAGGCCATCCAAATGAAGAAGAGGAACAAACTAGCTCAATAACGCCTCAATGACCTTGTCTATGTGCAATATAATCTTCGACTACGCACAAGAAAGGTAGAGGAAATATTAGATAATCCAATTGATTTGGATGAGATAGATCCTTACAATGATTGGACAGGGCGGGATGAGCAGCCTCCATTGTTTTCCGAGGATGATATCTATGATTTAGAGCGACAGGCAATGGAGGAGGGGGGTGGATTTGCATTCTCATTGGATGACATTGAGGACGAGCCTGAGGAGTCGTCGTTACCAGTGCCACCAGCATCTACATCCAGGATGGAGGTTGAGGAGCCATGATAGAGTCCTATGACTAGACCCTCTCCCCTAGTAAGAGCTAAACAAGAGAAGAGGAAGATGTGAATTTGTAGAAATATATTAATGTAGTATTTACTTTGTTTTACAAAAACAAATTGCTATTTTCATTTTGTTTCAAACTGTCAGTATCAGCGCATTCCACATGAGGATGCCATTTTGTATCTAATTTTCTTTCAAATCAATCAAATACAACTAGACTCAACTTGTTTCTTCTATGTACTCATTTACTCATTGGATGCATCTTATCATTGAATTTTGCAACAAAAAAAAAGTGTTTTTAATGAAATTTAAGCAATTTTTTAAGTTGTCGAGTTTTTGTCGAGTTTTTGCCGAGTCGAATTTTTTGGGCTTGGCGAGTTTTTCAACTATGATGTAGACTGTTGTTGCTGATCTGCTTAATCAGCCTCGAAGTATATGAACAGTTGTATATTGGTGACAACAATGACTGAGAATTGACTCCAAAACCCTAGGCACATGGCAATACTTGAAAATCTGAGTTCAATGAGATAATATTCATGCCGAAATAGGTGCTTTTGGAAATCAACAAAGGTTGATGTGCTGAAATCCTTTTTTTTGACATAAAGCACTGCTGTTTTCAATCCTTTATCAACTAAATAAAGAAATTACTTTTCTGATTATTTAAATGGCTATCAAATCTGCTTTTTTAATCAGATGGATTGCTCATCCATGAATAGATGAAATTCTCTTTTAGAAAAATCATGACTATTCATAAAAAGGTGCCACTATATATGGCTGCAAGTCTTTTGTCAACAGTCTGGTCAACCATCTACTATTACAAGCACATCTATATACACATGCTCACAGGAATTTTATATCATAGGCATTGCCCTATATACTCTATCTGCAATTCTTACCTTGACCAAATTTACCCACACTATGTAGTGTCTACCATTCCCTTGACTCGCAAAATTTTTAGTTTTGAAATGTGCATTCCCTTTCAACCTAACTTGCCGGTTATGGTACAGGACCGGGCATGGGTACGAGATACGGGTACACCAGTACAACGATTTTTTTTTCCTTAGGTACGGTACGTTTGGGTACGGCTGTATCTCTCTCTATATATATATATATATATATATATAATTAAAAATATACAAAATTGTAAATACATTTGATAGTATGAACTATGATACTTCATCAATCATCAATCATCATTAAATCTAAAATCATTGATCAATGCTAGTGATAAACTACAAGCCTATAAAGATAAATCATAAATGCCAATTGATAGTTCAAAATTCCAATACATATTTCATACTCATTTATTAATAATAAATATCATATATGTCTCTCTAGTCATGATTCAAATGAAGATCATTACAATTATTCATCAATCATCAAAAGGATCTAGATCAAATTCATCATTTGGTTTGATATCATTTGAACCACAAGCAAATGCATTGCCACTTGTAGTAGGTGCATCATGTGCAAGAGTCTCAGCATCATCATCATCATCTATAGTGACTCTAGCAAGCTTTGCAATAGATGCATCCAAGTTGGCACACTCAAGGGCTATGTCCCAATTCTTCATTGAACCATCCTTGTACTCATCTTGCTTATGTGATAGAAGACGCAAGTTGGATTGGACATAAACCAAGTCTTCTGCTTTTTTTGCAGCCAACCGGTTATGCTTCACTAAGTGGATATAGGAGTATGTACTCCAATTTCATTCAACCGAAGAACTTGCAACTTGTTGAAATTGGAGAGAAAACCAAAATAACTTAAAAATAAAAAATGCAAAATAAATTAAAGAATGGTAAGTACTAAACTTAAAGTCTACAATACAAATGTTAAATAAAAAAAATTAAAAAATAAAAAATACTTTTGATAGAATCTTGATTGCAAGAGGTTGGAGGAACATAAAATCTTGCCCATGGAGGTACCACCATGTACGAGCATCTACTTTGTATTGGTCTTGAAGAGCACAAAGACTATGATTCCGTCCTGAGATGAACAAGCCAAACTCTTTCCTAACATTTTCCACCACTTCTGGATCTACAAAGAGTCTTTTGAATGCTCGCTTGTACCCATTAGCAACTTCAATATCTCTATATGGTGGAGTTCTCCTTAGCAAAGCAAGTATCTGTGAACTATAGTATTTGGGAGATAATGCATATGCAAGGAGATGCAATGGTGTGTTCATCTTGTCCCAACGATGGTGAATGATTTTTTCAACTCTATGAAAAAATGTTTCTTGGGGGTCATTCTCTTTTTCTGCTATTATCACCTTTATTTTTTCTATCATGGAGTCAATACCATCATAGATTTCCCCCAAACATGGTTGATCTGTATCAGTAAACCTGATCATACTCATGATAGGCTCGGTGAATCTCAAGACATAGTCCACATGATCCCACCAATCATCATCTAGGATCAATGACTTGACCTTTTGGGCCCTCTCTGAACTTGATGCTTTCCAAATACTCCATTGGTTGCTAATAACCATGGCACCCAATGCGTCTAGCACCTTCACAAGTCGTCTCAAAACGATTGTGTGTGATGCAAATCGAGTCTCAGCAACTTAGGATCACATAAAACATAAGTTAATAATAATAAAACATTAAAATATAAATCCATAAAATCAAAAAATAAATTACATAATTGATAATTAAATTAAATTTACCTTCAACAATTCCAATCTCGAGAAAGTCCTGAAGATGCTTTGTGACATACGGTGGTTTGTCACAAACATTTGGATCTCCTCAACCTCTTGGTATATATCTTTCACCCATTCTATTTGAGTGCCAATTGCTTGCATCACCAAGTTAAGGGAGTGTACAATGCATGGTGTCCAAAAAATGTGTTCATACCTTTGCTCAACCAAAATACCTGCAACCCTACAATTTTTTGCATTGTTTGTAATGACTTGAACAACATTTTCAGGACCCACCATCTCTATGGACTCAATGAGGATTTTTGAAATGAATTTTGCATCCTTGATTTGCCCCTCACAGTCAACTGCCTTCAAAAACATAGCTCCTTTAGGGGACACTGCAATAACATTTATCAAAGGTCGGTTTTTGCAATCCTTCCATCCATTGGAAACAATAGACATTCCTGTTTTAACCCAAGAACCCCTAATTGGCTTGAGTGGTGTCTCTACATGATTTTTTTCTTTAACTGATAAGGTGGTGCGCACCTTTTCATACCCAGGACCTTTGAAACCAAAAGGTGTAGGATTGATTGCCTCCACCATATCACGCCAATATGGTGATCTCACCAAGTTGAAAGGAAGACCATTGGCATAAATGCAACGTGCAATTTTTTCCTCTATGATGTCTCTTGCTTCATTTTGAAATGCCCTATCCAATGGTCCTCTTTTGCGGGAAGAAATGATGTCTTCTACTTGGACAGAGGGTGTCTCCAAGAAAGGATGTTGAGAGGCCAATACTGAATCTGCAGGCAAAGTCATTGTTGTTTTCTTTGCTAAAGGATGATTTTTTAATTTTGCTCTTTCAGCCATAGCATCAGCATCTTCTTGTTCAGCAATGTATTCCAAACATTTTTTCTTTGACAACCCCTTCTTAGTTGGCCCTCCACATACTCTAATCCCTTTCTTACCTTGTCCACAAAAGTAAGCTCTCACTCGACTATATGAGCTCTTACATTGGACTTTACACTCATCACAAATCCAAACAAATGCCCCACCTCCTGGAAGCTGTTCAACCATCGTAGTATGATTCCATAAAGGAGATGCTGGATCAATTTTAAACTTTTGGTTTTTACCAACACCCACTGAACTTGAACTTGTAGCTATTTAAACTTTGATTTTGCTGTTATAAGAAATGTAAAATATTGAAACAAATTACAAAATGAACACCAAAACACATTGAAACAAATAGCAAATCTTATTTCTTCTTTTCTAAAAAAACAATTCTTAAAAAAAAAAAAAAATCTTCAAAAACTTGAAAGAATGAGTTAAAATGCATACCTTAGGTGATTAGATCTCCTTTGTGCAAGCTATCCTCGATTCCTTTTGCACTTGATCAATCTCCTTCAAAAAACTAGCAACCTTCAAAATGAGAAAAATGGAGGGAAAAATATGTTTGTTAGAGCAATGAAATGATGAATGAGTGATAAAATCATGTTATAAAGGCGTTTTAGGGTTTCATTTGCACTTTAAGTGCTTAAAAAGATGTTTATTTTTTGCTTTTGGGCACCCAAACTCCGCGGGAGCGTCTGGGTACGCCTGAGCACGGCTGGGAGTGTCTGGGCACCACAGAGAACTGGGGGGTGCCCAGGCACTCCCAGTCGCTCGCCAACAAGAACCTGTATCCAAATGCTCCTGGAGCGGGCATGCGGGGCAAAACAGAGGAACCCGGTAACATAGCTTTCAACCTAGCACACACCTTAACCTTTTGATGCATATTTTGTTCTTTTTCCTTTTTGCTTTCAAAATCTAGTTGGCCCTAAAAAGCACATGACCATACATCTTGGCAAGTTTTAACCTCAAAAATTATTTCCTTCTTAGGGTGTGCACTGCTGACAGTGTTAGCATGTTATAAGTGTCTGAAATCTAGTTCCTTTTTCCTGGGCACACCTGATAATGTATTGGCGAATTTTGACCTTCATACAAGTGCGCCATATAAAACTGAGCAACACACTTTCCCTCTCATGGTGATATTCAGCAACCTTTTTTGTCATTTAAACTCCATACATGCTGTTGATAAATAAGTTTGTAGGCTCTTTCCATTGATATTGTACGGACAATGAAATGACAAAAACATAGGTGAACAAAAGAGAATTTGAAAAATGACTTGGGTTTGATGAAAAGACAAGTCTTCTGCTTAAAATCGTACACATTTCATGTAGGTAAAACAAAACTGATGCTTTAGCTCATCCAACCTATGCCCACATTCAAGTTGAAATAGATATGTTTAGGGGTTTACATGCTGAAATGTGGTTAAAAGTGGAGGATACATTCAGGAAACAACAATTAGATTATGAAAAGTTAGAATTTCAGTGTTGTAATTGTTTTTGGCTTTGTGCATATGGCGGTTTGTGTGTTCTTCTACAAAGAGAAAATCTAATAATAAGGCGGTGCAATGGACAGATGCTAATCCCTACCATTTTAGGATTGGTACTAGGGTTCCTCAGAAGGAGATTCTTGTGTTTCCAGATCTTCTGCTTGTGGCCGGGGTCCCTCCTCCCAAGTTTGTTCCTTCTTCCCTCCATTCTAGGGTTGCAGAGGTGGCTGCAAAGGGTTTGCCTCCTAGGGCAGTCACGGAGGTTCCAGGTTCTTTGCCTCCTTCAACTATTCCTTCTTTGGCTGCAGAATTTGCTTTGGCATCTTCACCAACCTCTCTCGGTTTGGCATTCTACTTTTCGGAATTCAGTTTTGGTTTCCTTCTCTGGGGTTGGGCAATTGCCAGCAAGTTCTTGATGACCTTGAAGGGTCTGATTTAGATATGGATGTTTGGACACCAATCTCATATAAGAAATCTAGAAAGCAGGTCTCCTCTCAGTTGGTTCTGCAATCTCGTGTGGTCCCATGATAGTTATGCTTGGAATTTGAGAGTCTGCATTGTTTTAGTTATGCTTTATTTTAGAGCAAAGTTGCATGGCATGAATACAGAAACAGTATCCAATACAAATACAGCTATTTTCAAGACCCCTAATATGGATATGGCTGGATACTGAAAATTATATATATATATATATATTACAAATTAAAAATATATTATTATATTATTCTATAAGTAAATATTAAATTTTATTAATAAGAAATATTAAGCTTATTAAATTTAAGTACTAAATACAACTAAAATTAATGTTAATGATAAATGATGCCGATATTGGCATGGTGTGATGGTTAAATTGTGGTGTTGTGGTTCTTGCAACCAAGGTTCAAACTTTGTTGGGGTGTTATTCTTGAGTGTTTATGTCAAGGGATGAGATCCTCCATTTGTAACCTCACCGGTTCATAGCTCTAGGTCAAATATATTTACCCTTAAAAAAATGATAATTGATGATAAACTTAATAAAGAACAAACTTATTACATATATTAATATCAATAAAATTTGAATTATGTATTAATAAAATTAATATATAAATAAAGTTATAAATAAACTTAAACTTAATATTAATATATCTATAACTTTAAATAGAATTAATCATTGATTTTATCTCTTTAAGTTTAAAGCGCTGGCCTCCAGCATCCGCAAAATCGCATGTCCTGCAGCGCTTCCAAAGTCTTGCCGCCAAATTTGTTCCCCACGTCAAACTGGCCCGGCGTTTCTGCCGGTTCAAACATATCTGGCTTTCCGGAAGTCTGCTGCAAGCGCCAGTAAAAATGCATTGGCAGCGAATCGAAATAAAACAGCTGCCCGCAGCGCGCCAGGCAGTCCACGCAGCTTCTCCGCTGGTGCCTGCGCATCCGCGCCTGTTGCTCTTTGCCCGTGCTTCGGCGGCTTCCAAGTTTACCCCCAGTTCAGCCTGGCGCGCCGCAATGAAGTCGTCGGCGTCCGTGCCCGTTCCAGCCCGCTTCTGGCCCGCGCGCCATGCACGCGCTTCGCAATGCGCCCAGTTCTGCACCTGCGGCCCGCACCTGCCATCAGGTGGGGTGTTGTATCCAATAACTTTGTTTTAGAGTGGTGGACCCAATAAAATCCCCCACTGATTAATCCAAAAGAAAAAGCTATAAGTATAGACAGAATAAGCAATTTAAAAGTGATGGTGGAGTTTCTCGTGGAGTTATTAACAAATCTCTCTGTGCAAAGTGGTGAGGATGAGGATGATTTTGAAGCTCAAAAGCATTAAGATGGCCAAGGACCTGGTTTCATAATAGAAAACAGTAGATACTTCCAGAGAAATATTTATCTATGTGATTGTCTTTACCTGAGGACTATCATTCTTCATCTCCTTTGAGCTACTAGATTTCCCTTAGTTGTGATGAATAATGTCTACAAGCATGATGGTGAACTTAAACCTTCTAGCAGTTTAGTTGCTGTGGCTGAAAAATCTTGAATTGGAAGCCTTATTTAAAACCAGAACTTGACAGAATTTAGTAATTACAATTGATATGATTCAGGACTTGTCTGTGATACCATGGCTATTACGATTTCTATATATGTTTTTAAAGGCTAGGCATCTCCCATCTCCAAGGTTTTCTAGAGTTTATACATAAATATGTCTTAAAAATATTTTTAAAGTATTTCATAACAGGAAGGCAAAAAACAACCTTGTGTTTAATCTTAGGAATGCAAACAAATGATCCAAATTGGGAAAAAGTGGGAGTTACGTTGATATCAAACAAAGATCAAGTATATTTGGGGAGTATAATGCACTTACAACCAACAACAAGAAGTTAAGTGACTATTGTAAATGCCTTTCCAGACAGAAAACTTCTTGCCACATATGGAAAACATGATTAACACGGAATTTAAACCCAGCTAGACAGGAACATTTCCAAAAAAATCCAGAAGTAGAGGATGTCATTGTAAAGCAAAAACTGACACAAGCTCCAGAACCAATGTTCCAAATATAGACTGACATGTGTAAAACATCATCCTAAACAGCTGCAAGCAATAAAATACTCCAAAATAATCTGCAAATTTTCTTCAAATTGGCAAAAAGCACTGTTCATTTTTCCCCATCACTGTTACGCAAACAAAATTCAAGCCATCCCAAAACAATCCTTAATAATTTAAGATATTATAACACCAATTGATAAGACAACACATGACTCTGCCTGGAAATTGAAGAGAGATATGTAAAAACTTGCCAAAGAAGATTATTGGCAAGAAATTGAAATCATATGTGAGATTAATACTCCCCAAAACCACCATCATTTAGCTAAAATCTAGTTAAGTTATTCAAAACTCTAGCAAAGTTAAAAGATATGTTTCAAGTCTAACGTCCCCTAGCTATAAGAATATTATTTATCAGAATACATCAGGCACAGATAGCTGAAACAGGATAGTGACATCATAACAACAAAGGACTCGATCAGAGCAGTGCAGAAATAGCATCACATGTTAAGAGAGATAACTCACTTTTGTAATCATTCCATGTGCCATGTGCAAACAAGCGAAGCAGATCCAGAAATTTAGAGAATTCTGTTCCATGAAGCTGCACAAAAAAGAAATAAGAAGTCCGATCACCAATAGTAAAATAATAGAATAACATTTCTATAGAGATCCAGACACCTGCTAACCAAGACTGTTTTAAAAGCATTACTACAATAATTTTTCATGAGATTTCTTATTAAAAGTAAAATTTCCTCATGGTTCAAAGCACAAAAAAAATGCAATATCCAGAAACAAAAACATTTTCTAAACAATAGCGTTTACAAACCAAGCCTGCTGTATGCAAAACCTATCAAGTAAACTAAATATAGCATTTTATGTTTAGAATATCAGTTAGAGAAAAAAAATCAGGAAAATAGAAACAAAAGGCAATATCAAAAGGATTCATTACACACAGAAAATCATTCAAGAAAATGAATTTTAAGAAGAGAGGCATGATAAAGATGTGATGCACAAACCCAGAAAGAGCCGGAATATAATGAGGGCACAATTGTAAAATACAATTGTGGGCATTAGTGAAATTCAGAGTCATAAGAAATTTACAACTTTATAAATGATGCCAAAAAGTCAAACATTTAAAATGCATTGCTTTTGAGTTCCTTGTTGCTTTAACAGAAAGGTGAGGACCACTCTGTGCTCAGAAACTTGAAATACTCTTTGGTTTTTCAAACTGTCTTTGCGCAACAAATCCCTGGGTGACAACATTGTTTCCCTAAGTGGGCTGTGCAAATCAACATTTTCCTAAGTTGCCGATTCAGGTATGGGTTCGGATATGGGTACAGCAATTTTTTTTTCCTTGGGTATGGGTACAGGAATATATAAGAACAATGATATTCATAAGACATAAATGATAAACATAATTGCCAATAAATAAAATATTTAAATACCTCATAAAATCATATTCATAATTTGCAAAAATGTAAATTCAAGTCTCAAAATGTCATTACACATTGAAAATTCAATTTACAATCAATATTTAATTTAGTAGTCTTCAAAACCGACTTCATCAAAAGCATCAAGGTTGTGGTCAACACTTGGCTCAATTTCATTTGAACCACAATCAATTGGATTGCCACTCCCACTAGGTGCGTCAAGTGCAGCAGTTGCCTCATGCTCATCTATAGAAGCTAAGGCGAGTTGTAAAAGTGTAGCATCTAAATCAGCATACTCAGGGACTAGATCCCAATTCTTTGTCACACCCTCATCGTATTCAGGTTTCTTATGTGACAAGAGACGAAGGTTGGAGTGTACATAGACCAAATCCTTTGCTCTTTTTGCACCCAAACGGTTGTGCTTGACTGAGTGGATGAAGGAGTGTGTACTCCAATTCCGCTCAGCTGAAGAAGAACCTACAACCTGTTGAGTTTGCATACAACATTTAGTATTTAATTTTACTTGGCGATAATATATAGCATAATAGCATCGAATGAAAAACAAAAAAATAAATAAATAAAAAGATGCATACTTAGGAGAGTATTTTAATTGCAAGAGGCGACAAGTAATTGGAGCCTTGACCATGTAGATACCACCACTCATCAGAATTTTTCCTATATTTGTCTAGAAGAGCGGAAATATCATGATGTTTTGAAGATATGAATTGGCCAAACTCGCTCAAGACAATACTTTGGATATCTTCATCTATCTTTCTAAATGCAGCCTTATACCCAGCAGCAACCTCCCATCCCTATATCGTGCCACTCTCCTCGGCAATGAAAGTGTTGATGTTGCAGCGTCGGGCCTCGACTTATGAAGCTATAAATTAAATATAGCCTTATCGGCTATTTAATTTATTGGGTCAATATTAAGTGAAGAGGCGCTTCACTTGGAGAACAATATAATATTTAATTATTGTTAAATAAATTTGTTTGAGGCCGACTTCTTATTCGCCACCTTTATGGAGTTACGACTTTTCATATGAGGCTGACTTCTTTCCTTGAAAGGACACGATCTCCTCTCCATCATATATATATTAGAGTTGCTCATTGTTCATTTGATTTAATATACATTCACCCACTCGTTGTTTGATATCATAGGCGTGCGAGTTTATTCAAGTTCAGATCAAAGTTTACAAGAAGGCTGAATTCATTATCAAAGAAGAGTGATATTATTGTCTGAGATTGCATCAAGTTTGGTGCTGATATTTGGCCTTGTGATCGGCCTCATTGTAAAGAGAATTGTTAATTCTTATTCAATATATAAGTGATATATTGTTGCTGGGTTTTTCTCCCTCAAGTTGGAGGGTTTTCCCAGGGTATATGCTGTGTTAATTTGTTTAAAGTAATCTAAATCTGCTTATTTAATTTCTGATCCTAAAACTAACATGGTATCAGAGCGGGTTTAAGCAAGATCGTGATCAGATTTACATGAGCAGCGTTATCTTCCACTCTTGTTCTCATCTTCTTGTGTCTATCTTATTTTTGAAAATGGTGAATGGGCTCAAGGTTGAAGATAGACTTGAAGGTGCTTCCAACTTCACCTCATGGAAGTTTAGAGTGTTGCTTGCATTGGAAGAAAATGAGATTGTTGAGTTCATGGAGAGCGAAGTTCCCGAGCCTTCCGATGAGAATGAGAAGTTACAATGGAAGAAGAATGGCACTAAAGCAAAGAAGATTTTGGTTGATTCTGTGAAGGACCACCTTGTGCCGATTATCTCCAAGTTGAAGACAGCAAGAGAAATGTTCAAGACCTTGGAGGAAATGTATGAGATCAATAATACTAGCAGAGCTCTTGCATTGAGGCAACAGCTTCATCACATCAAGATGGCGAAAGGAGATTCTATCATCTCCTTCTTCATGAAGATCACCGAGTTGAGAGATCAACTTTGTACCATTGGTCATATGGTTGATGATAAGGACTTGGTCATGTTGGCACTCAATGGTCTTCCTCAATCTTGGGAGCCATTTATCCAAGGTATCAGTGGGAGATCAAAACTACCAAAGTTTGATCGTCTGAGGGCAGATTGCATTCAAGAGGAATCGAGATTAGCAGCAAGACGCAATGGGAAAAGTTCTACCAATGAAGACATTCATGTTCTTGCCACTCAATCATCAAAGAAGAAAGGAAGAGAAGTGAAGAAAAGCAACTTCAAGAGGAACCGAGATAAAAGATCAGATGGTGCTCCTACATCTAAGAAGAGGAAGGATCTCTCCCATATACAGTGCTTCAGATGTGACAAGTTTGGTCACTATGCGAAAGATTGTCCAACTAGACCAAAACAGCATGCTTCTATTGCGGATGTGGGTGAGATCTCTCCTCAGAAGGATCCAAGTGGATTTCTATTCTATTTTGCCCTATCAAGCAATGTTCCAACAGATAGCAACACTTGGCTGATTGATAATGGCGCCTCTCATCACATTACTAGTTTTAGAGAACATCTTTCATATTTGGTGGAGAGAGATACAAGCATTCAAGTCATAATTGGAGATAATGCATGCTATTCTATGAAAGGTGTTAGAACCTCCTCTCTTCACTTAGATTTCGGCATCTCTCTTCAGTTGAACGATGTGCTATTTGTACCAGGCATCAAGCAGAACCTTGTCTCAATTTCAGCTTTGGAGGACAAGGGATATCAAGTTGAATTCTCTGAAGCAAAAGTTCTTGCATGGCCGAAGAACTCTAGCATCAAGACTGCCTGAGTGATTGGTGTTTGGTAAGAGAGTCTCTATAGACTTTCCACTCGTCCAATACAGGCCTTGTTGCAAGATTCCACCAGTTCATGTGAGCTTTGGCACAGAAGACTTGCTCATCTTCACTTCAGAGCACTTCCAACCATGGAGAAGATGGTCACTGGCCTTCTTAAACTCAGTCAGGAACATGAAAGCACTTGCCGAGGATGCGCATTGGGTAAGAATACTAAAGGTCCTTTTCATAGTAGTGAAAGTAGATCTAAATGTATTCTAGATCTTATTCATTCTGATTTGTGTGGTCCAATGTATGTTGCTTCTTTGAGTGGTTTCTTATATTATGTAATTTTCATTGATGACTACTCTAGAAAGACTTGGATTTATTTCTTAAAAACTAAAGAATCTGAAGTACTTGAGAAATTCAAGGAATTTAAAGCCTGCAGAGAACTTGTCCGTGAAGAGTAGCTGTGTTCGAGATTCAATAACCCAAGGAGAATACCCTGAAAGAGGCTTCTAACTTTTGTGTCGTAGGTCGGATTATAGATTTAGAGATATCTGATAGAGATTGACGATTAGATCACGAAAACTCCATTCTCATCGTATTTTGGAGAACATGACTCCTGAAGAAGCTTTCACAGGTGTGAAGCCTGAAGTCAGTCATTTGAGAATCTTTGGTTGTCCTGTGTATGTTCATGTGCGTAAAGATAAAAGGACTAAATTGGAACCGTCTGGCAAGAAGGGAATATTTGTGGGGCTACAGTGAGTCTTCAAAAGCCTTCAGGATTTACATTCCAAGTTAGAAACTGATAGAGATCAACAGGGATGTTACATTTGAAGAAGATGTTGCATTCAAGAGATCTAAAGGGTCTTACATGGAGATGGATAATGAAGACCACAAGTCTCCTCAGGACATGGAAGTTGACCACACTCCTGAGATTCAGAGGGAAACTACTGAACCTAAAGAAGATGATGATCCAGTTGAGCCATTGGAACCAACTGATGGGCCGAGAGACACTGTTATTGGTCGAAAGAGACCTCTATGGGCTAGGCAAACAATGCAAGAGGCAAAAAAGTTTGCAGCCCCTAGAGGAACATTCAAAGAGAGCAAGAGACCACAAAAGTTTCCAAGCTATGTTGCATTAATGAGTCAAATTATTAAATCTGAGCCTTCCAGTGTTGAGGAAGCTTCAAGTCAGCAAGTATGGAGAGATGCTATGGCTGAAGAATATCAATCTATCCTCAAGAACGATGTTTGGGACATTGTACCTAGACCAGAAGGGAAATCTGTTGTATCTTCTAAGTGGCTTTTCAAGATCAAGCATGTGGCTGATGGAAGCATTGCGAAGTACAAGGCTAGGTTTGTGGATAGAGGATTCTCTCAGAAAGAGGGAATAGACTATGAGGAAACATTTGCTCCAGTTGCTCGTTATACATCCATCAGGACTATCATTGCTATTACAGCAGCTAAAGGATGGAAGTTACATCAGATGGATGTGAAGACTG
Source organism: Sequoia sempervirens (assembly GCA_007258455.2). Classification (NCBI taxonomy): domain Eukaryota; kingdom Viridiplantae; phylum Streptophyta; class Pinopsida; order Cupressales; family Cupressaceae; genus Sequoia; species Sequoia sempervirens. The sequence goes on along the minus strand of VDFB02150159.1, from coordinate 13,817 downwards.
CATTCCTTAATGGTGTAATTGAAGAAGATGTATACATTGAGCAACCTGATGGCTTTGAGGTTCATGGGAAGGAGTCTCATGTTTGTAGATTGAAGAAGGCTTTGTATGGCCTTAAGCAAGCTTCTCGTGCTTGGTATGAAAGGATTGATCGATACCTGATGAGCTTGGGCTTCTCCAAGAATGATGTTGATTCAAACCTGTACTTCAAGGTAATTGATGGTGAGGCATTGATCTTGGTTCTTTATATTGATGATCTATTTCTTACTGGAGAAGAACACCTCATTATCAAATGCAAGGAGTTAGCTTCTGAATTTGAAATGAAGGATCTTAGATACATGCATAACTTCCTTGGTTTAGAAGTATGCAGAGGCCTAATGAGATCATTCTGAGTCAAAGAAGTATACAATAGACATCTTGAAGAGATTTGGTATGATGGATTGCAAATCCATGACTACACCTATGGAGACCAATTTGCAAAAGTTAAAAGAGTCTGCAGCTAGTTCAGATCTGGTGGATCCTACTATGTATAGGCAGTTGATTGGATCGTTGATGTATCTAGTCAATACTAGACCAGATATTTGCTATGCAGTGAGTGCACTTAGTCAGTTCATGTGTGAACCAAGGCAAATACATCTAGTTGCAGCTGCCATGTCCTAAGATACCGCGCGGTGCCAGCTTTGGGTATGGCTTGAGATATTCTTCCAAAGGTGAATTCTAAAGCCAAGGCGATATTCCTGACTCCTGACAAGGTGGTGTAATCGACTGGAAGAGCACCCTCGATGTTGCTTCAATTTGGGTCCTCAAGGATGATCTCTTGGTAGTGTAGCAGAAGCAGCCTTTCAATAGCACTAAGCACCCTCAAGCAGAGGCTCTAGAAAGTATATTGCAGCTCTTGTGTATGTTCTCGAGAAGTAGTGTATATTTCAAAGCTCCTTCGCGTGATTTCATTGTTTGGGAGTCTTGACAATCATTGGAGCCGACTGTCATTCATTGTGATAATCAAAGTTGTGTGAAGCTTTTTGTCAATCCAATGTTTCATGACAGAACAAAACATGATGAGATCAAATACCACTATATCAGAGATATGGTATTGAGGAAAGCCATCCAATTGAGATACATTAGCACTGATGAGCAAACGGATGATATTCTCACCAAGCCTCTCTCCAAAGTGAAGTTTGTGCACTTTCGAGACAAGCTTGGAATTGTGGAGAATGAAGCCCTAGCTGAGAGGGAGACTCAGCATTAGTGATCTTTTGTGATTTGCTTTAATGCATTTTTCTCTGTGAGAGAAATTTGAGGTGAATGCCCTTGTTTAATGCATCTTTCTCTGTGAGAGAAATTTGAGGTGTAAGCCCTTGTTAATGCATCTTTCTTTGTGAGAGAAATTTGAGGTGAAAGCCCTTGTTTCCACCCTCTGGGAGTAGCCATGGTGGATGTCATGTTGAATGACTCCATGACAACATCACGTTGAGAGACTCCGTGATGATTTCTTTGTACTTGTGTTTATTCACCCTCTGGAGTAGCCATGGTGGACGTCATGATGAGATGATGACATCATGTTGAGTGACTCCGTGATGGACACTTGTGCACATTTTCTTTCCATACATGGGAGTAGCCATGATGGACAATATCACGTTGAGTGACTCCGTGATGAGCTCTTTCCACATATGGGTGTAGCCATTGTGGATGTCATGTTGAGAGACTCCATGACATTGTATAGCTTCAAGTATACCTCCCTAGCTGAGAGGGAGTGTTGATGTTGCAACATTGGGCCTCAACTTCTAGCCCCAACTTATGAAGCTATAAACTAAATATAGCCTTATCGGCTATTTAATTTATTGGGTCGATATTAAGTGAAGAGGCGCTTCACTTGGAGAACAATATAATATTTAATTATTGTTAAATAAATTTGTTTGAGGCCGACTTCTTATTCGCCACCTTTATGGAGTTACGACTTTTCATATGAGGCCGACTTCTTTCCTTGAAAGGACGCGATCTCCTCTCCATCATATATATATTAGAGTTGCTCATTGTTCATTTGATTTAATATACATTCATCCATTCATTGTTCGATATCATAGGCGTGCGAGTTTATTCAAGTTCAGATCGAAGTTTACAAGAAGGTTGAATTCATTATCAAAGAAGAGCAATATTATTGTCTGAGATTGCATCAAGTTTGGTGCTGATATTTGGCCTTGTGATCGGCCTCATTGTAAAGAGAATTGTTGATTCTTATTCAATATATAAGTGATATATTGATTTTTCTCCCTCAAGCTCGAGGGTTTTCCCAAGGTATATGCTGTGTTAATTTGTTTAAAGTGTTCTAAATCTGCTTATTTAATTTTTGGTCCTAAAACTAACAGAAAGTACCTCTTTGCTATAATACTTTGGTGACAAAGAAAATGCTAAGAGATGTAAATAGGTGGTCATCTTGTTCCAATGGTCAACAATAATCTTTTGCACAGTTTTGGAAAATGTTTTCGTGGGGTCATGTTCCTTGGCATCTACTATTGATCTTATTTTCTCCACCATGGAATCCATGCCATCATAAATTTCTCCCAGACAAGGGCAATCAATATCAGCATACATAATCATGCTCATAATGGGCTCGGTGAAATTTAAAACATATTCCACACAAGCCCACCACTCATCATCTAAGATCAATGTTTTTTATTTTTTGTGCTTGATTGCCTCCATACACTCCACAAGTTGTTGATGACCATAGAACTCAAGGCCTCTCGCACCTTCACAAGTCGTCTTAAGATGTTTGTGTGAGATGCAAATTGAGTTTCGGCAACCTAATGTGGTATTAAAAATACATGTCACATATCAACAATGAAAAACTAAAATTTAAAAAATCAAAAATTATATTAAAAAATCAAATTCAAATTACCTTCAACAACTCCAACTTGGAGAAGATTCTAAAGATGGCTTGTGAATTATGATGATTGGTCACAAACATTTGGATCTCCTCGCCCTCCGCGCAGATTTGTTTTGACCCACTCAATTTGTGTGTCAATCTTTTGCAATATCAAATTAAGTGAGTGGATTGCACATGGTGTCCAAAAAATGTGACTATATGTAGCCTCCACTATAGACCCAACTGCCCTAAAATTTTTAGCATTGTCCATTATGGCTTGGACAACACTTCTAGACCCCACCATTTCAATGGCTTCTATGAGGATATTGGCAATAAAACTTGCATCTTTTATTTGCCCTTCACAATCGACTGTCTTCAAAAACATCGCCCCTTTATGGGACACTGCTATAACATTGATCAATGGTCTATTTCTGCAATCTTTCCATCCATCAGAAATGATGGACACAACTGTTTTGAGCCATGTATCCTTGATTGCTCTCAATGTTGACTCTACTAAAGATTTCTCCTTCGCCAATAAGGCGGTTCGCACCTTTTCATAACCAGAACTAACATAATCAGAAGTTGCATTAGAAATGGCTGTCACCATTTCCCACCAATAAGGTGATCTAACAAGGTTGAAAGGAAGCCCATTGCCATAAATGCAATGAGCAATGCTTTGATCTGCAATCTCCCTTGCTTCAATTTTGAAAGCATTCTCCAATGGGCCTCTTTTTCGTCTAACTAAAGCATTATCTCCTTCAAAAGATGGTGCCATTTGCATGAAAGGATGTGGGCCAACCGATTGTGATAAGCCACTAGGAGGTCTTTGCTAGCTTCTCTTGGTGAGAGGATGTGCCATAGACTTTGATTTTCTACATGCCATGTCCACCTCCTCTTGTTCTTTAATATAAGCCAATATTTGGTGTTTTCGCAACCCTTTTTTATTTGGCCTCAGGGAAACTTTTATTCCTTGTAAAGGAATAGTGCATAAATGAGCTTTCACTCGCAAGTACAAGCTCTTATATTGAGTCTCGCATTGGCTACAATCCCAAACATAACCCCCACAACCAGGAATTTGTTGAATCATTGTCGTATGTCGCCAAAGAGGTGATGATGCATCATATTTCAATTGACTCTATGCGTCTATGCCAATTGAACCAAAACTGACGGCCACTCTATAAGAAGTTATGAGCGTAAAATAAAATAAAACATTACAAATTAACAACACAACAACTATTTTTTTTTAGAAAAAGTTGGCATTATAACCCCTTATTATGCATAAAAAGTTCTTAAAATTTTTCAAAACTTCCTAAAAAACAAAACAAACAAAAATTTTGAATTTTAAAAATTTGAAAAATCTTCAAAAAAAATTATTGAAAATTTGAAAAAAAGGAAATATTCACTCACCTTCGATGGTTAGATCTTCTTTGTGCAGCTATTTCTCCCTTGTTTCTATAGGTTGAACTCCTTCGTAGCTCTCAACTTCAAAAACCAAAAATGGCAGCTTGGAGGCAAAAATGGTGTTTTTGGCCTTTTGTGTTTGTGAAATGACTTAGATTAGGTGGCCAAGGCATAATAGCACTTTTTTTAGGTTTGAAATAGTTTATTTTATTTGTTTTGGGCACTTTTTGAATCCCCTGCCCCACGGGTCTGCTTGGGTCAAAAGGACCCACAGAGGAGCTGAGACACCCGGGAGGAACCTTGGGCGTACCCAGGCCGAACCAGTGCATGACCCGCACCAAGACCGAACCCGGCTGGGTACAAGAGGGTTACTGGAAGAATCCAGTAACATAGACATTTTCTTTAAAAAAATATTTTTTCCCCGATTATAGCAAGCAAGCTGTTAAAAATTTGAAGACAATGTAAACTAATGATTGTGAGATTTCCTAGGTAGATATTTCTAATTTTTAAAACAAATTTAAAATAATTTATCTCATTTTTTAATATTTGTTAATAAAGTGTTTTTTTATCCTCGTAGTATTTTTAATGAGCAATATTTTCCCATAACACATAATTTAAGCCATAAATAAAATCTTTTCATAATTTCTTAAACGTACATCACTAGCATTGACATCTAGGGCACAACTTTTTCTAAATTTTTGTTGTGTATTTTATTTATTATTAATTTATTAATTTCTAATGAAAGTAATTATAACTTACACATATTTTTCCATAATGCATCTCTTTTTGTATATATCCAAATTAATTAATTTTTTGTTGAAAGGAAGACATTAATACAAAGAGTGGTCTTATTTTTCTGATTTTTTCCCATTGTTCGCTATCTTTCCATTATTTTCTATTAATAAACCTATGTAGATTAGAAAATAAAATATAGGAAATCTATATTTTTCAGAGAGCTTGCTGTGAGGGCTAATTTTATGTAAATTCTCATTTTATGATGACTTCCTTTGAACATGAAAAACGTGGTCTGATTTGTATCCAATGAAATTCTTTCAAGTTGCTTGAAGGAAAAGGATACCATATAGAATGTTTATGGGACATGCATACATATTAAGAATGTCATCCACAATAAGCTTGATGTGAAGATTGGAGTATACTATTTTCCATAAATTGTTAAATCAGCAAGTGGCCTACAAGTGAGACACACATTTATGCTTCTAACCACCTATGCAGTCTATTAAGTTCAAATATAGAAAAAATGTTTACTATAAATACAATTTGCTGCAAATTGCTTAAATTGCAGATGCAGAGAATATTACTTAACCCCAGCATCCAGATGAGACTCTGTTTAGATGGAATACTTGGAATTTAGCTTATTTCAGGGCTAACTACTCCAGGAATAGGCTACACTGTCAGACATTGGCATAATTACTTTTTTTGGATACCCAGCGTAACCAACCTTAAATGGGTAGGTGCCTCGGTTTATTTTCTGATGAGAATTCATAGTGTCTGGAAAACTGGTAAAACAGATGTTGGCCTTTCTAGTAATAATATACTTTTTACTTTTATCAAAAAAAGGTCAAATCAGAATAAACTTGAAAATTGTTAACCAAATTTCGCTCAATCAAAACAGGTACTGCCAGAAATCATTTCATTGAGCCCTATCCTCATACTAGATTTTGTATATCCTATTAGGTTTTTCCTCTGTCATTATGTCAAATGATAAATTTTGCCTCTTCAACCTAGGGCAACATTTGTACTTGGTTTCTACTACTTATCACTAGCAGTTGCATTGCATCGCCTTTTAATGCATTTGTACTGCAATGGCAGTGTAAATATGGCAAAGAGGCCCTAAGCAAAACACTGATCTAAAGCTAAACAAAACCAGAACTTTCCTTTTATGGATCTGCAGTTTCACTAGATTAACATTGATATCATTTTTCAGGTGTATTTGTTAGCATACACAATTGTTTCAGCATTTCCCTTCAATAACACAAAACTCGTAAGTAATGATTCAAAGGAAACCAGATTTACCACCGTGAACGTTGAAATTGTGTAAAAGATGGAACACAAGTCAGATGATGGAAACTGTAGCCCACCACGAAAACTAGATTTAGCCCAAATATTTCATAGAATTTGTAGCAATCTGTTTTCTGACAATGACTTGGTATTACCTATACCATACAGAACCATGCTCAAGCAGACATCGATGTTCTATATGCTAGAGTTTAGCAAAAAGAAAACCATCCCTATTACAGAAAATGACAAGAAATACCAAAAGCTTAAACCTAGAAAGAAATTTGAGAAATCAAAAAGTAGCTTACGTCCCGATGATCATAACTATCCAATGTGGCATTCCACTCCACTGCAAAAAGTGAATGACTTAGGTTCCGTCACTGACGATAGGTCCAGTCAAGAGAGGAAACATCAGAACCTAATTTAACTACTTAATTTATCCCAGAAAAATATTGCAATCCAATACACTGCAAACAAAACACTCTTAAATATAATAGTGAATGAATTGCAATCTGAAAAGGGAAAATTTAGGACACACTGTACAGTAGTTAGAGCCTCTAATCGGCAACAAGAGGTTGCGAGTTCAAGTCCCGCAGAGTAAAACTTACAATTGTTGACAAAAGGCAGCGAGTTCAAATATTACTCTGATACATAACCAAAAAAAATGCAAAACCAACACGGTAAACAAAGAATACTAACCTCCAAGATATTGGGTACCGATAAAATCTCTGAGAAAGCAAATAAGGAAGGGTGTGATGTAGCGTTTGCTATCACTCTGGCCGCTTCCAGTCCTCTAGCATTCTCAGCCTCCTTCACAAACTGCTGTACAAACTCTGCCTGCCTCTGCTCAATCTCCATTAATTTTTTCTGTGTTTGTTCAGCAAAACATTAACAGTTTACTAAAATGGTGTGTATTGATTTAAACAGGATCAAGACTACAATAATTTGTAGAAGGAAATCTCGATTCCTCGCTGTGTAAAACAAAAAATGAAAAAATGAAATAGAAAAGAATTGTTGGATTTGGAGGGGTAACGAACAAAGAAAATCGCCAGAGGAAAGCAAGTGATGCTTATATTGCAAGCTTTGAGATCGAATCAAAAGGATGTTTTCGCTGCTCAAATTCCAATTCCAACTATGTAGGCCATCAAATTTTATTTATTTTATTGGAAAGCTATATATATTTGTAAAGGGAAATAAATAACCTAGTTTAATATAATTAAACATACATGATCAATCTTAACATTATTTGGAATAAAATTTTAAAAAGTGTCGCTTAGTGGCAAGTATTTTGTAGTATTTCTCCTAATTCATTAGAGATTTGTAGAGTTGGAATAAAAATAAATGTAAGTTATGTAATGTTAAATATTTGAAAAATAAAATAAATTGGAATAAATGTTTTTTTTGGTTTTTAAAGTTAAGAATATATTTGAATATTTATATACGAACCCCATTCATTGAGTAGAAGCATGAAATAGTTTTGCTTTAACACCATTTCCTCAGACTTTACATAACTATGACTAATAAAGTTGAAGTTGAATTTGTTCTTTAGAATAAATATTTGCTAAACACTAAACAATTAAATGATTTATTATGAAAAATAAGTCTCAATTGATTCTAATTTAATATTAATAATTTATAAATTATATTATATCAACTAAGTAAATAGGTAATATTATAATATTAATATATTTTAAAATATTGTTATAATTATTAATATAGTGATTTACTATTATATTTATTATATTAATAGTAATAATATAATAATATTAATATTATGTGGGTGGTAGGACCTCCCCACCACGCTTCTCCCTCCCATTTTACCCACGCAGTCCCGCTGAAAAAGACAGAAAAATCATTTTGTGGGTGATGAGAGAGGAAATCGGGGTGTTGGCTAGGGAGTGCAAGCTGGCAGAAACGTGGCAAGGCCACATCACCTCCTCTATAGTTAGCGACAACCTAAAGCAACAGAAGGATGTTGGCAGTAGGCTTCAAGCGAAGTTGGAAATCTGCCTAAATTGGGGAGTTTATGGAGGTGATCGCCGCTTAATGATTCATGATGGCCATGTCAAATAGAGAGACACGTAAAGTACGGATTTCATGCTAGATCATGCAAATCGACCGGGTGGCAGAAGATGATTATTACAAGGTGATGTTCAAGTTAAGGATTGTGGTTGCAGGACAAAATCTTCATGCAAGGACGGATCGCCTTGCATCGCCATTATCCCAGGCTCATGTGTGATGGTTCGGCCTTGTTGATTGCGGGCCTTTTAAATGTTGATGGACGATGGCATTATTTCCGTATGGTTTTTGAAACTTGTTTTGTTGGTTGTCTCTGTGTAGGAAGCTTTCGTCTAGAGTGCAGCTAATGGAAAAGGTGAGCAGATCGAAATTCATCATTTTCGTCTCCGCGGAGGGGCTGGAAAGTTTTGGCGCCAACACTCTTGTTTCGTTGGTGGCGACAAAGTGACAAATAGCTTTTATGGAGATCACTGACCAAAGGCTGAAAAGAATTATGCTTGTGGATGATCCTCTGGTCATGGTAGTGGTCAAAATGATTTTAGGAAAGGGCCATCTGGAAAGGAAAGAATTTGTGAGAGACAATTCATACATATCCTCACGGTTCTTGGCTACCATTTTGGACGTGGAAGTGCCTAAGGCAGAGGCAAGGGAATTGATGGTGAATCTTTTTTGTGGTGATCTATTAGGAGGTTTCGAGAAGACACTGAAAGTGGCCTTTGTGGGCAAAGGAATTTTGTACCCCTTTGACTTGGAACTCCTGTGGAAGATGAACGAAGCAGTAAAGGTATACCTCTTTCTTTTAGATTTAAAGGGGATGGAGCTCATGAGACACAGGATGATCTCGACAATGGCGGTTGAATATCTGAAATGAAAAATGGGGTTAGTGGCGGAGGAGGGCTTGGAATGGGTGGAAGATTTTACTACTTTTGCAGAATTAAATGGATTTTGTGAGGCTCGACCTTTGTGCATGGATTTTTTTGTTTTAAAAATTATAGCTTGGTATTGGGTTTTGTAATTCGCAGTGTGACTGCAATTTTGTGATGGGTGTGGTATGTTCACTAGGTTGGTAGGGTTTAGCTTCTATGGAAGTTCGGTGGTTATCCTCGCTGTGAAATGCACATATGTATTTTCCTTTAAACTTTAATATAAAAATATACCTATGTGGATATCAAAAATAATTATATTAATATTATAATTAACATAGTAGTCAATTAAAATAATAAATATATGAAAGGAGAACCTACAAAATAAAATAACCTATATTATATATAATATAAATTAATATATTACTAGGTTAACCTATTTACCTACAAAATATTACATGTAATAATATAAGATATAAATAGAAATAGTATATATAAATTCTATATTAATATATATACCTACATTAGGTTATATTTTATATATAATAAAGATCTAATAGGTTATCTTATATATCTATATATTATAGGTTATAAAAAAAATTTAAGAAACTATATATATTAATATGTATACCTACATTAGGTTATATTTTATATATAATAAAGATCTAATAGGTTATCTTATATATCTATATATTATAGGTTATAATTTTTTTTGAAGAAACTATATATATATATATATATATGATGAAAAAACTTATTAATGAAAAGAAGGAGAACATATATAATCAAATTATACCATAAAATATTAAAAATATAGATAAATATATTAGTTTAATGGAAAGAATAATACATTTTTTTTATTATTATTTGAATAGTGTGAATCCACATCTCTATAAAATAGTTAATTGATTTTTTTAAGATTTTCTTTAATAAAAAAATAACAATTACATACATCAAAAAAAATCTTTAAAAAATGTCAAAATAAGTAACATTTATTTATTTTAAAAAAAAATTAATGAAATGATTTTATAAAGCAAAAAATGAAAAATCATTCCTTAAAAAAATGTTTAATTTGCTTTATCTGTGAATAACACACATAACTTTTTTAACCAATCATATGCACAAAAAATATTTTTTATAATTTGTAAAGTTAAATATTTTACAAGTTGACTTTACAAAATTGAATTTTATTTTAATTTTTGTTTAAATATTGTTTTTGATTGGTTGAAAACTAAATTATTTATAACTAGTTAACTAAAAAAAGCGAAACTCAATACAATAGTACTATGCCTAAGGCAAGTACTAATAAAAGTAGAAGAAATTTAATAAAGATATGTCATGATAGATGGTTAAAATTGATTCATTAATATGTAAATAATTAAGAAAGATCGAATGAATGTTTTGAGATCTAAACACTCAATATTTGTTGTGGGTCACTTCTACAATTATAAAAATGATATATACAACTCTAAATCTAACCCATGTCTACATATCTAAATTTTGATGCATTGTCCTATCTCTACTAAACTCTAATCTTTACTTTTTTGCTCGTCTAAATGTTTACAATATAATTTAGCTAACTAGTAGTGTTTAGGAACAAATTTGGGGTTTTTATAAGCATGAGTATTCTCTCTTGGTCAAAACCTTGGATGGATCAATTAAACAAGGATTGAAGATAATAAACAGACGTGTAGAGAATGCCTCGTATGTCAATGCAAGCAAAGAATGTACTAATGAATACTTCAACAATGTGATTGAATATTTTAACATTATGCAAAATATTTAGGTATTTGGTGATTGGATGTTTAAAAATGAACTAGGTTGGTCTTTAAACATAACTCGAAAGGGTACAAATGAAATGTTTTACACTTCAAATCAATACATAATGACTAGCATGAAGGGTTAGGTTGGCCCCAAATTTGAATCTAAAATTTAAAAAATTGGGTTCATTTCTTTAAGTCGTGCAACTAACCTATGTCACTTATACAAATTACAAATCTAAACCTAGGCAAAAATGGGTAAAACTAAGGTTCAAAATTGGTTCCTAATAATGAGTGTAGATAGGATCAAGTAAGGTGGATTATATGCCAACTTTCAACAAAAATTATGACGCTTGTTCATTTGGCATTACATAAAGCACAACCAAGTCATAGTAAGACCAAATGGAATGGGAAAAATGTAAGGCATGCAATTTTCACCATGACATTTTGTGCTCATTTTGACTTGCACAAGAATTGCTATGACAATGCATGCCAAAGTAGAATTGAGTAGCCAACATGAAAGTAAATTTATTCTCGCACTCATAAAAATGATACATATAAGGATATCGATGTCACTTCTTGGGACATGCTCCATTGAAATGAGTACTCCATCTTGGACACTCACAAAAATATAAAACAATTTGACGAATAGCATTATAGTAGAGTTTGAAACAAAAATATGGTGTTTACATATCAAAAGAAAGGAAAAAGTGAGGAGTGAAATATGTCCCACAAGGATATCACCTAGGGACAATAATATTGATAAGTACTCATTTGGAGCAATAAGAGTGATGTACCATCTAAATATGGTATAGGATCATGTGGTAGTTACTACAACCATACTCAAAAAATGAATGTTGGTGACCTTGTAGCACCCTCTTCAATTATTTGCCTGCAAAGAATATAATTAATTTGGAAGAGAATCACAAATATATGTAAAATAATGTAATTTTGGAAGGCACAATGATTGTATAGAAATATAAAGATAGCATCATGTGATACCATAAAGAAGATACTAGTGAATTCTCAGAAGAGCGCTTATAATGGGAAGTACCAAAGTGCCCCTACTATTACCCCTAGATAAGGCTATAAATGAAATTAGCCGTGAATGTTATATAAAAGACCTTGGAAGTATAAAAAAGTGTCAAATATAATCAATTATAAGTGTTAGGAAAAAGATATAAATACCACAAAGCATGTGAGTATAATTATATGAAAAATATTTTAAGAGTTAATAAGTGTCAAATATCATTATGATAAGGTTCACTATAAAGGATACGAACATAAGATATAGACTTGGTTAGTATAAACTAGGTGTCATAACCCAATTTTATTACATATTTATTTAAATATAGAAAATTGAATTATTGATGAAATTCGATTAAATAATATTAAATGGAGATTCTAGAATATTCACATGTTGAATATGAGGAGTTGACTAATGTTGACTTTATGAAATTTTGAAAACTATTTTTTTATATATGTCACCAAGAATTGAACGTTATTGATCAATTTGCAAGTGCAAGTGTGTGCAGTTGCAGGGTGACAGGTTGAAGGATGAGAACATGGTTGAAGTAGGATTGTTTAGCCGGATCGAACGGTAAGCCAGATGGAATTTGGGTGCACACACCACAAAAGGGCATGATGACTTGCATTTAAATCAAATTGCATATATCAGAGAATGAGAATTTCCTAACTTGAACTATTTCCGTGTTTGAAAATATATGGCTTGTAGATATAAAAAGTTGTCCATTTAAAACTCTGTGTTTGAAGAAAACAAAATAAGAATTATTTATATAGGGAGAGAGAGATGCTCAAATTTGAATTTAAGTTCCTTATTGAAAGTAAGATTATATGGAACTCATAAGCCATAAGCCATAACAAACAATTATACATGTACATATATATACATACATTCATATATATACATAAGATTTGAATGCATACATACATACATACATATATGTATATATATATGTGTGTGTGTGTATGCAAATGTAGAAAGTATGGTAAATGAGTATGGAATCATTTAAATAAGCATAAAAATACGAATATATATATATACTATGTATATATATACATATATATATATATATGTATATTTGAATGCATATTTAAACGTATATGTGACGAATTCAAATGATAACCGATAGCATAATAATATCGAGTTGATAATTAAAACAAATATGATGAAGGTAGTACGACCTACCATGCATTTAATGGCTATAATTGAATTGTGTAGTGGCTGGTGGCAAGGCCATAATGCCTCCACCCTGGGCATGCAAAATATAGACTAGTGTTTCCATTTTTGAAAAAAACACACAGGTAGTGTGGCGAAAAAACACAAGAAAAGGTGGGTCGTTGAAAGGAAAAAGCGGAGGAGCTTGAAGGAAAAAGCCAGGGATAGCTTACTCGATTCAATATTGAGGTAATTTCAACCATGCAAGAGATATAAACTTGTTTTTATTCCTATTCTTTCCTTCATCCTTATCAAACGATAGCAATTTTTTTCTGTATATTGATTGCTTTCATTCTTTTGTGAGTACATTTGATAAAATCCATGGCCTTGGGCCAAATGGCATAGTGTTGACCTATGTGGGTCGCTTATTGGCAATATATGTATGAAAGCTTTCTTTTAGGAAGCCATGCAACTAGTTGTATGAGCTAAGCCGAGCCATAGAACGATAAGCTTAGGCAATTCTTCCTTGAGGCCACTCACATGAGCATGCCATACAATGGCTATCATATTCCTTACACCAATTTATTGTATCTCATAGTGAATAAAACAGTGTTGGGGATCGATTAAGCATTCCCTTAGAAGAGTATTTGTAACCTTGTAAATTTATTTCTTATGACTGTTCACCACCCTAGCGGTTGACCGAGGCTCGTAATGCTTCA
>VDFB02150158.1:0-27741 GCA_007258455.2 Sequoia sempervirens | reverse complement strand
AAAGTGACCAATGGCAAAGAAAATGGCAAAGTCCGCCATGTATTAGAAAGTGAAAAATTAAAATTTTGTCTAAGTGTGAACCTTTGAAAAATGAAAATATTCATGACACTTAGAAGATTCGCCCAAGAGAATAAAAAAAATCTTCGCCATGGCTAGGAAATTTAAGCAAATGGACAAAATAAAATTGGATTTGTCAAGGAAAATTTGTGAAAAATCAAGTTATGGATAAAAAAATATCGGACATGGCGAAAGAATTTTGGACAAAAGACAAGTCGTGGCTAGAAAATTATTGGACATGGCTAGGAAATTATTGGACGTGGCTAGGAAAATATCAGACGAGAAATATTTTTTGGCCAAATAAAATTGGACATGGCCAAATATTTTTGAGAAATGATCAAAAAATCATGGACAAATAAATTGGATGATCAAGATTATGGCGAGAAAATTTGGGAAAATGGAAAATTTGCCTAAGGCATTGGCAATGAAAATCGAACGGGTTGGAATGGACACATAAAATAATTATTTTAATTATTTTAATCTTTTATTTTCCAACACCAAAAAGGAGATAAGTCTTGAAAATTTCGAAATTGGAAAGAGAGAAAAAGAGTCTTGTTGGACTGTGAATGAAATTAGAAACTTTCCCGAACGAAGTTGTTAAGGATAAAACTTGCCATCTTGAAACAAAGTGCAAGAATGAGTTCGAACTTGATTCAAAGGAAACTTTGCAAATATGCTAAAATGATCGACCCTCTCACTTCTATAAGTGATTTCGTTTTTCATTTGTGTAATCACTCGATTTTGAGAAGGAAAGTTGTGAGAGAAAAAGTGTTTAAGGCAAAAGGTTGAAAGATTTTGCAGCAAAGTGAAAGAAATATTCTGTTATCAGCTTGCATTGCAATTGTGATCACGTCTCCAAGAAGTCACAAGGCAGATTTTTTTTTCTTGTCAATTTCATGTTAACATGAAGCTTCACCACTTATTTATTTTTCCAGCTTGTTATTTTTTCGCGAAATCTAATTTGATTATCAGCTGGAAGGTGCTTTCAAACTGATTTTAATGTCGAATTCTGATTTTCCTTTCTTCCTTCTCTTGCAGATCTATTTTTCGAAGCAGCCAAGATGAAGTTTGCAAGCAAAGGTGTCCAAACTCAATCAAAGATCAAGTCCAAGTGGGAGCACGTTCTAGACACGGATCTTGGCCACGTTGATCTTGAAGACTTCCGAAAGAGAATGTACGGGACTGACGGACGCTTGCCAACACCAATCGCCATGAGGATGATGCGAAACGGAATCGTCCATGCAGCTGGTTTTCCACCAGCAAAAGAATGTCCTGAGTTGATGGCAGAGTGTGCACTACATTACAACGCACAAGACAGACGGATAGAAGCTCCTGACGGAAGAGTCCTTGCTTACTTGTCCGAGCCGGCAATCCAGGAGACTTTTGGCATTCCAGTGTACAACCGAACATCCTATCGCACCAAGCAAGATGCACTCAAACTTTACCAAAGTCAGAAAGATCTATGTGCATCCAACATAAACAAGAATTGGTTATTAAAACCAAAGCCTATTGCAAGCAAAATGCCGAAAAAGTTGATCAGAACCCACTTCAAAGAAGAATATGGTGATATCGTTCTGCTACTTAACAGAATGGTAGGCAGTGCCCACGGTGCTCCGTTCGAAGAATGGATGTACTATTTTATTGACGAAATAATCACTGGAGTCAAAATGTTCAATTGGTCCAGGATGATTAGCGACAGCTTGCACGAACAGTTGGTCAACTTTGAGCAGACCAAGATTTTCCACATGAGCTCCTACATTGTATATTCACTTGCGAGATATTATAAATATCCTAGCTTGACATGCAAAGGCGTGGTTGGCAACGGCGAGGGGAAATTCAAAGTCTACGACTGCTATCCACAGCTGCAGCTGAAAGAGAAGTCCCATTTCCGGAGAGCTCACGATGCATTTTTGATGTATATCACCAGGCTTCTTCAGGGCGGAACGCACCAAAGACTCTCGCATGAAGCCAAGAGCTTGATCAGTCGCTACGGATTCTGGTTCATTCAGTATCCTAAGTTCACCTACATCAGAATCCAAGGATTTTCCGGAAATCCTTATAGGCTGCCTGTCTATCCAACTAACAGGATGGTATTGTTGGAAGTGCTAAGACAGTTAGAAACATATCAGAACATCCAAAGGCCTAAGCAGAAAGCTGCCGTCACCTTTCCGTTTTTCATCGACAACATGGAGGAGTCATGCCCGACAGCACAAGCAGCAGAGGTTGCTCGACTGGAGATTCAGCAGTATCCATTCATATCATACAAAGCCAGGAGCAACTTCGATCCGCTTCATCACATCAAGATTGTGGACGGAGAAAGATACAAACATCGGGTTGACCTAGAAGACTTTTGGGCCAACGCAGCCGATGAATACGATGTAAGGAGAAGATTATGGTCAAGGTTGCCCCTGAGCATGATAAGGGCGACGGAGCTCTTCAAAATACCTGACCAGCTGCAAGATGATGGGATATATGTGCAGCCAGGCTTCAAAGAAAATGAGCCTCTGCCACCTATGAAATGGTTCGAACCTGAGATGGGTGATCTAGCCACCTTGATGCGCCCTGTTTTCAAATACTCCCAGTGGTGGATAGATCGTCAAGTAGAAGTGTTAAAACAGAGAAAGGTGCAATTTACCTATGAGTTGATGGGAGACACTGAGTCATGTTCTTCGAACGCCGGTGCATCTCAGGCAGGTGGACAAGCAAATGATGCCAACTCCAAGAAGAGGAAAGAAGCCGATAAATCTGCAATTCAAGACAAAGGTAAAGAGATAGATGAGGGCCCTTCACGGAAGAAACACAAGTCTAAACCCCTCCAGTCGGCCACTTCCCGGAACATAGAGGAGATACTTGCCCTAGATAGAGAATCCTTGGAGAATGCCATGATCCCTTCTCCAGTTGAAAATGTAGAGCCAATTCAAATAGAAGATGACGATCAACCCTCTCCGGCGAGCACAGAAATCTTAGGATCGGATAACGACACGGACATCGAGGATGGAGAATTTGAGGAAGGAATGATTTCCGCCCTCAAAGGCATTCAAGAGGACCCATCCGTCCAGGAGATCCATGATATGCAGTTAGTCCAAGAAATTCAAAGTATGCCAGAAATACAGGAAGAACAGGAAATGCAGGACATGCAGGACGTCCAAAATCAAGAGGACATGATTGAACAGCCAACAGTACCAGAGTGGCTGAGGGAAAGATTGAAAAGAAAAGCGCCAGTGGAGGTCCCGGAGGAGGACAATGACACCGATTTTCTGGCTAGATTAGAGCAAACCGCCCCAAGGAAGAAGGCCAAGAAGTTCTCAACCATTCAGAGGGATGAAGCTGGAAATCGCACGGTGCAAATTGCAGTGCCTACGGCCGACAAGTTTCAAGACGAGATTGCGCCTGAGGAATATGCTATCACAACTGTCGACATGGGTCCAACATCAAAAGGGCAGGAAGTCGAAGACTTGGATAATTCCGTGGCCACCATCAAGGCCAGATTAGAAAAAGAAGTTGCCAAGAAAAAGGAGTACAAGAAAGAAATTCAACGTCTAAAAGACTACATCCAGCACCTGACCAAGCCACTAAACGAAGGTGAACAAGTGGCGCCTTTACCTCCAACTGCTTCACAGGAACCAGATGCTAATTTTGAAGAAGAGTTGACAACAGCGAGGGAGGCTAAAGATTGGATGGTTGCAAGGAAAAAAGAGGCGTTGGTGTTCGCAAGAAAGTTGGCGCAAGTAAATGAACAGGCTTCCTTCATGCTTTCACGAGTTGCAGATCTTGCAGAGTCATGGAGCAGTCTCGAGGATATTCAGAGCAGGATCATCCCATGCATCCGGGAACTGAAGGGCATTTCAAAGCAAAGATTGATCGAAGACAAAGTTATCGAGGCTGGAGCAGCTTATGACTTCAACGGATGGTACTATGCCTTAATCTCAAGGAAAGGAGTCCTCGAAAAGGTGAAGCAGGATGGTGGTAGAATTGAAGAACAAGTAAAAGAAATTCAAAGTAAAATCTATGAGATGGCTGCAGATATGCTAGACAAGGAGACTGTCCGAAGGAAACACTTGCGGCCAAGGAGTTTGAAAGAGCAAGTACAGAAAGTTTTCTCCACCACCGGGCCAATTATGAAGGAAGGCTTCACCAAAGTGTTCGAATTCATGGCCATCAGAAGTTCCTTCTTGCTACAAGAGCCAACATGGGCGAATGTGTTTGCAGAATGTGCCGAGAACTTGGATTTGCTGGAGTACAACATTAGCGCGTTGCCCGACATTGCTATGGAGGAGGTCGACCTGATAGTGTCCAGGTTCGCCGAACATGAGGCTGCACAAGTGGATAAGGATGACACTCCAGTTGTCTAGTGTTTTCTTCCAGTTAACTGATTGTGGTTTTGGAAACCCTAATTAGGGTTTAGTTCTGATTAATCTTGGCCATTGATCTTGAATCAATCTCGGCCGTTCTTTGTAATCTTGAAAACTATATAAACCCCCCCCCTCACTCTCTCATTTTCATAGATATATAGATATATAGATAGATGGATAGCTAGAGGCTTAGAAGTTAGAAGAGATTAAGAGTTAGAGCAGATTTGAGATAGATAGTTAGAAATAAAGAGAGAGTTTGTATGAGATTGTTGTGAAAACACTACTTTAATAATGAAGTTCAAATGCATGAGGTGCCTTGAATACTTGATTGTTGAATAGTTGCATGGTCGCATATTTTCTTTCTCTCTTAGTAGATTTGAATTAAAATGTATGTTAGAAGAATGATTGATTGATAACGGAGATTAGTGGAACCGAGCTCATACTTTCTTTGGGTGGATGATTTCACCCAATGTGCAAAGTTAGACTGAGCTTTACTGTGGATGCTTAACTTCTGTTTTAATAATTGTTGTTCGATCTGATGGCAATTATTTATCACGTGAAAATCACAAGCACATTCCTAGAAGATTGCACTTGCTCTGCGTAGTTGTCGTTAAACGTGGCGAAACAGAGTACAGTTTATTTGGTTTCACTTAGTCTTCGTCTTCTCTTGAGTTCTTAGGAGTAGTATAGAGTCTCTAAACCCTAAATCTTTTTTCACTTTTTTTTTTATAAAATCAAAAAATCCAAAATGGTACTGCATTTATGTCTCTCCTTTTTCGAATAACTTGCAAAATCTTACTTGTGCCCACAGCAAATCACATCCATACCACAGAGCCTATCCGAGTTCATCTTAAACATTGGAATTACCCTATGACCTCACTTGCAATCTTAGCATAGGAAGTAGTTTTTCAAGAGAGAATAGAGCGTCTGTGACACTTTGTTCTAAAATGTTTAGTGTGTCATAAAACACGCAGTCAAATGCATTGTTAGGTAAATGTTAATCTTGTCAATTGAACAAGATTATGGAAAGTTATGAGCATTTGATTAGGACCATGGACTGCTGTTAATTCTTTCAATAAGCAGATTTGTAACAGGAAACAGAAACAGCTTCTTGATCCTTGAAACATCTCGATTGTGGTATTCATTTCTAAGATAAAAGTAATTCTTTATGATGTAATATTGATCCATTGATGTCACAATGATGTTGGCAGGCGTAGACCTCTTATTCTTGTAATCTGTCAGTAGTACTGGCAGTCCTTTTTATTATTGCTCAAATCTGGTTGTGTTCTCATTTTCATTCAAAGTCATTGTAATAGTGATAGCTCCGCCCTATGGTCGCTACTATCCCATTCTGGGTTAGAAAGCACATTCTGGGTGTCGAGATTTTCCAGCTTTCAGCATTTTCTTTCAAGCACTAAGTTCTGTAATCACTCCGTCATATGGTCGCCCCTCACTCCGCATTGGATTGGGTAGCACATACTTGACGTTGAGTTCCTTTCTGTTTTTAGAGTAGAGGATCCTCTGACCAATGCTCACCATCATCGGTGCCATTCTGGTTAGAGTTGCTTTCTTGCACGTTTTGGTTTTCTCATCTAACCTTAACGGGTGCACTGCTTTGAAAATTGTAAATTGAAAAAAACGGAAAAAATTGGCTCGGCATATTTCATTGAGGGAGGTTTTGGGATGGCTAAATAGGTTGTTATTTTGGGGAGTTCAAACTGGAGCTCTCCCAAATGTGCTCTGCTGCAAACTAATCATTCTTTTATTTATAAGAGCAAGTTACTAAGTTTGTCGTTATTTGATGGTCTATTTAAAATAAATTAATTATTAATAGGATTTAATCATTATTATTTCTTTATTCTATTTAAGATAAATATTGTGGAAATTTGGAAATTATATACTATTGTCTATTAGTAATTAAATCAAGTTAAATAAGTTGTAATAAATAAAGCATCTAAACTAAATGTTTATTAGAAAATAAATAAATAAAGATAAAGATTTGATGGGAGAAGAGTTAATCCATTTGACAAACTTCATGCATATCAAAAGTAGTTAAATAAAACTTTACTTTTAAATTAGAATTCAGATTATATTGTTTACTTAATATCTTGAACTTCTAAGGAAGATGGTCTTACCCTTTTCATATTTGATTGTGCTTTTCAACCAATCTCAAACACATTGAGGATATAATGATCCCCCCCCCCCAAAATATTGAGGGATATCCTAAATATCCTCAAGATGACCCACCTGTTGTACACCAAAAATTATATATGTATATACGTGTAAAGATAGATAGAGAGTAAAATAATAAAATAGAATAAAATAACTTCATCGATTAATTGATCATTAACTGATGATATATATGGCATGTAGGCGATGGAATATTTGGGAACCTAAATAAAGGGCCTATGTAAAATTAACTTATAAAGATAAATGCTTTAAATGCACCTTGATGTTAGGTTAGATTAGATAATTTAGATTGATTTGATTGCTTGCATACTCTAACTAGAACACACACACATCCACGTTTGGTTGGTTGGTGAATTTAATTTTATTCACATTAGAAGCATAGTGTACGAAGCATTGTTGTTTTGATCTAGTGACTATGATTTTAGTTGATGATGTAATCATATATTAAGTAAACTCAAGATAAGGTTTTGATTTATGGAGTACTACCAAATAATGAATGCTTGTAGGTTCTTTAGTAAAATGTAAGTTACCTAGTATGGTGGAAACATATTGAGTTCTAGTTGAATAGTTAATGTCGTGAATAATATTTGGCTAAATGCTATAATGCAGATAGTTTGGGTCACATCACCTACTTATTATTTCTAATAATGGTGATAAGGATTAGATTAATTGAGAGTAAATTCATTATTATATCAATTTAATAATTTCATTTTTATAGTGAGAGGAGCCTCCTAATCTTATTAATGTTATATTGCGATCGTTGCATCGTTTGGTTTTAAACCACATACATCATTATAATCATCTATTTAAGACATGATATGATCATCATCATTCTAGATGATATTTGGTGAGCCTTTATTGTTAGGTGATCCTTGTGTAGTGTTATAATTGGGTTTGTTAAGCATTACCCTATAGAGAAAAGGAGCCCTACAGATTAACCATTGTTGTCCATTTGTTTTTGTGTATTTTCTATGCTGTTGAGGATTCGTTCGGAGTTAAACGTTGTTGAATTGTGTCATTGTTGGTAAGATGAGAATTATTGAATTAGGGGGAATAAACCTAGGATATAGGTGGGAATTGAAATTGTTTTCTCTTGTAAACTTAGCACTTAGGAGAATATCCTTGGAGTGTGTTTCCTAGTATATTTTTTACCCAATTCTTCGATCCCCGGCTTCACCTAAGTGGGTGGCAGCCGACTATGGAATTGTCTGGGGAAAAGGGCCCTAGAAAGGGTTGTGTACCCACTCTTTTAGTTTTTAATTAATGGATTAGAGGCATAATATGAAGTTGAGTAGAGAAGTGAGTTTAGAGTATGTCAGTGTTATTGGGTTATGAGTTTGACTGTGGTAGAGCCATCCTTGAACTTGAGGTTTATCCCTTACTGTCCAACCATGGGTGA
The DNA here is from genome assembly GCA_007258455.2 of Sequoia sempervirens. Classification (NCBI taxonomy): domain Eukaryota; kingdom Viridiplantae; phylum Streptophyta; class Pinopsida; order Cupressales; family Cupressaceae; genus Sequoia; species Sequoia sempervirens. Next base: position 19,743 of record VDFB02150158.1, on the reverse strand, counting down.
GATGGTTGAAGTCTAGTTGTCGAACTACAGTGCCTCTGCGAATTACATACATAGGTAAGGCCGTCTGATGACGAGCCCTTGAGAACTAGGTCTGGCCCCTAGGATTGTTCTCTTACATATTCTTATAATTACTACTAATATACATATATATGTTATCGTTGGCATGTGATTTATATAATGTTTCAGGTTAATTTTTTGTTGGTTGAGCTATTTAAGTCTACCTCATAGGTTTGGATTCCATGTCTCCTCTCGAACTGACCATGATGGTCTAAGCAATCTATTTATCGAACTAAAAGAGTTATAGTTTATGACTGGTCAAAAGTTGTATGCTTTCGGGTAGTGCCTACTTTGGTAGCAAAATTTGGGAGGTTTGCATGTGTAAGTGAAAAAAAATTGGAATTTGTGTTTGTCCTGAACTGTATTTTTGAGTGTTAAATTTAAGGCATTAAGCATGTGTAGTATCATGAGACTATTCAGGTTTGGAGGCGAATGCAATAAAGTCCTCCTGTTGGAATTGAAAATTCTGGAGTATTTGCAAATACATAGTGGTTGTCCCTTATTGATGCTGGAACATTGTTTCATCTCAGGTTTCCGACGTGAAGACTCATCACGAGAATGGTTGTCACCTGTATGCTAATGGTCTATATTGAACGATATTTATAAGAAGTCGCAGTTATTCGAATTAAGATCATCTGGTGGCGCCAGTATGAGTTTGCTGGTGATTCTTTAAAGGCATCACGTCTCTATCTCTATCTAATGGTAATCGAGCACGTTGGAAACAATTTATTGAGAATTGTTGTTGTTATTCATTCTCTCTAAATTGTCGCTTGAGGAGTTTTGTGCATCCAACGAGCCTCTTCCTGTTGCACTTGGCGCACCTTCACATTTCTCCTACATATGTTGTTCTATTCATCGGATTTAAGGATGATGAGAATAAGGCACACCAAGATGTAAATCTTCAGTGCAAATCAAGCAACGATCAAGAGAAGTCGTGGAGCTTCGTGTGCTGTCAGGCATATGCAAGTCTCAGAGTGGAGCATTAACCTGGAGTCCTATGCAAAGTGTTCGATAACAGGTTGTGATCCTCTGCATAACTCTACATTCCAGAGTCTATTCTACCATGAGATAAATCGAGAAGCTGAAATTAGTCTCACGGGTCAAATGGCATTGTTGAAAGCGTAAAAGGGCATCTGGCAGAGTACAGAAGGGTTTCATGTATGAGCATTTATCAAGAACTTATGGGGATGAGTTTAGAGAAGGAATTGATGAGATCACTCTATTGAGAGATTTGGTTCCTCATGCCTTGTTCCATAAAGTTTTGTTGTTAAGTCATGGGCCTATGATCAAGTCATGAACCTGTCAGAGGAAGGTTAAGAACTGATCTAAGCATAATAACAGTGAAATATATTGAGTACAGTGAATCTTTAAAGAGATAAGTATTCTTTGTTGCTTCTTTAAATTCACTTCTAGGTTAAAATTCATTTTCTGCTAAGTTGTGCAGATCTAACAGTGGTTATTTGAATCATGTGTGTAGAAAAGATCGTGTTCTCTCTTGAATTGTGATCCCTGGGATGAGATCTTTTCATTGTGAGTTGTTCATGATAGTTGTGAAGATCTCTGAGTGTATCTCCGAGATGAAAAAGAGAACTGCGTTTTCCTTGTGATAGGATGATCACATCGATATCGTTCTCTTGTGCATAGACTGTGATGGTACCTTGAGGGGCCTGGTTCTATGTTAAATATGCTAACTGCATAATACATTCAAGAAATCTGTAGTTGTGCAGATTGTTTTTTTGTTGTGTTGAGTTTGGCACTCTCGAGAGGAGTAAAATTTGGAAGAAAGAGTTATATCAAAATTCAATAAAGATAAGTTTCTTTATTCCCTCATTATGATTCTTTGATATATTTCTTTTATAGGTTGATTTACTTATTCTTGTTTCAATATTGTTCATAAATTCTTATGTATTCATGCTATAACCTGAGATAGTAAACCTTGTATGATTCTAGCCTTGATATTTCTTTGGATAGTTATAAACAGTTAGTAATCTCTCTCTAAAGTGCTTCCAGGATAGATCTTAGAGCAGAAGGTGTTGAGAGATTGCATAGTGATGAAAAGCTTGAGGCATCTCATGAGGAAATCATGCCGACCAAAGAAATGATCAAGAATGAAGTCACATCTTGCAGCCATTGGGACTGAGTTGGTGGCTAGAGGGAATTTACTTCCAGAAGACTTCTTTGCAATCTCTGAAGCAGGGATCAAGAGGGAGTTAAGTGAAGGTTGCAGTGTTGCAAGGCCAAGTGTTAAATCCTTGAAAGACCTCTTCAGCTGCTGAGATCAGAATTGCTCTATGACTGTCATCTGGATTTGATATTGGTAGCTCCAAAAACCTATTCAAAATAGAGTGATCTGCTATAAGGTCAAGGAGGTCTACCTTGAACTCTCTACAATACTAGAGGTGTGCACTGGAAAATTTTTATCTAAGGCAAGCGTTGCAGGAAATCTTGAATGATGAGGTCAGAAGGTTGATACAAGTACTTAAAGATTCAGAGGGAGCCTACTAAACCTATAGAAGATGGTTGTGTTGTTGATTGAAAGAGCACCTCTGGATGTTGTTTTAGGTTGAGGTCTGCGATGATATCTTGGTGTAGCAGGAAGCAATCTTTTGTGGCACTAAGTACAATAGAAGCCATATATATTGTAGCCTCTATGGGAGCAAGAGAAGCAGTATGGCTCCGGAAATTGCTTGTGGGATTATTTGGTGAGCCCTTGAATCCTACTATTATCCACTATGACAATCTGAGTTGTATTAAGCTTTCCGTGAATCCAGTATTCCATGATAGATCAAAGCATATAGAGTTTCCTTACCACTATGTGAGAGACATGGTAGAAAGGAATGCGATCCATTTGGAGTATATTAGTACAAATGATCAAACTGCAGACATTCTCACCAAGCCTCTCTCCCGAATCAAGGTAGAACACTTCAGGAAGAAACTTGGTATGGTTGAAATGTAATTTGTTATTTATGTTTGAAATACAAATTGTTTATAAAATTGTACTAATATATAAAGATGTTTAATGTGTAAACTCTTTTGTCATGTGTGTGACTCCATGACTTTATGGGCCTACTTCCCTATGTACATTATTGAAAGGTGATGATCTTTCTAATAATGAACACTTGAAATTGACATTGTAAAGTGATGACTCTACAATGATAAACTATCATGACAGATATCATGTGACTTGATATTGATGGACATGTCATTATAGTATCTATTGGACACTTTGGTTGATATCATGGGACTTGATATCATTTGTAGATCATTGTGATCCTTAAGAGATAATCATGGTGGATATTTATATCCATGGATATGCCATGAATTATGGTAAACATCATGTGACTTGATGTTAGTGCACATACCATAATGAAGATGTGTTATGAAGAATGTCATGTGACTTGACAATTTTGAGAAAACATATCATATCTTCGATATCACGTGTAAAGGTGATATCTTTACTTATTTGATTTGAAATATCTTCCCTAAGCTAAGAGGGAGTGTTGATGAATGGTAGCTTAGGTCTGATATAAATGATGATTGCTTAAGCATCATCATCGTTTATATTAGATCTATTGCTCTTTAATATTTCTGGAAATAAGTAATCAATTTTATAAAGCATGTATAAAATAAACTTCAAATAGATGATGTTCAAAATATGCTTTGAATAAAGTTTTGAATTCATAGTCGCCATGTGTTAAGGCACGTATATGTTAAATCTGTTTCAATCTGAATGGTTATCAGCTACAGGAACCCGCGCGCTCAAAGGAACATGTCCCTTGAGCGGACATGTCTCCAAGTATGGAGACACGTCCTCTCAAGAGACGTGTCCCTTGGAGGCGGGTCTCCCTACTACAAAAGATGAGTCCATTCTTATCTGCAGAACATCGAAATCTATTAATGTTCTGCTCTTGTAGCTCGAATACCATGAGAGAAAAATTTCAGACTTGTCGAACTATTGGAATTCAACAGAACATTAATTAAACCCATTATAGTAATACTAAACAATATCCTCCTTTTGAGTACATAGCATTTTAGTGTATTAATGATCATAAAGCTTAGCACACATTTATCCATCATACATCTATAAAGGCAAGAGACCTTACCATATTTGGTAATACTTAACATTAATGGTCGATAGTTGGGTAAGGTGGTCATCTAGAATATTGTCATAATCTCAACACAAATATGATTACATATTACGAGTAGTCAAAGCATCCATACCTAATAAGAGTTTTTTACACCATCATATCATAATGGCTTAATCCAACATCATTATTAAATGAAAAGTTAGAAGGATTCCTTAACTAATTCATAGCCATGTCATGGCCAAGTTAATCATACCATTAATACAAGGAAGAATAGACCTCTCTAGCATCTTGAGGTGAACCTACATCTTCTCATACTTATCATTAAGCCATGAAACAATGCCATATTTTCCAACACAAAGTTGAGAATTCTAGTTTAGACAAGTTTATAGGCCTTCTTGCACATTCACAAAAAAATAAACCACAATGATAGTCACTCTAAAATTTCATCTAAAATTGAATGGAAAGTCAAATATCGCAAGCCTCAAAGAAGTTAAGATTGCCAATGATGGATTTCCTTTTATTGACTTAGAGACATATAGTGGGGACGTATTAATTGGAAGGGTGGGTTTACAATCATTTGATACAAATTCCAACTTTTGGATGATATAAATTTAAGAGGGAGGGATGATTATTCTTAGGAACAACCTCAAACCTTGGAGCCATTTCCTAGACCCTCCCTTACTGACTTGGGTTTAGGGGTGTCCTTCACTAGGACAATCTACATGATTACTTTCAAATGGGATTGGAGTTATGTGTTGTTCTCCTAGAATTTTAGCTATTAAGTCTAAGAACTTTCTCTTTACTAGATTAAGATAACATATAAAAAAATTACACCTAGTTCTAATTTGTCATACACATTATCGAGGCATACTCCTCGCATATTCCCAACCTTGATAAATAGTTTCCCCAAAGAGGATAGGGGTAGCTTAACCAAGGGAGATCATGTACATGAAAAAACACAATCATATAATTTCACTTTAATGAATCAATTCAACATGCTTAGATGAATCATTGTCAAGAACAAGGTTCTTAAACTACCTCTACATATAATGTCTACGTTTATAAACCACCTTTATATTTTTAGTTGGGGATTTAAATTTCACTCATCTTAAATAACTTACCTTAGAGTTCTTATAAGGATAAGTTGTGGGAATTAAATCCATATCTTAACAAGGTTCCTTGTAATAGTTCCCATCAATTAATAGTGCCTAATAGTAGACCTAAGGAAACCCAATTAAGTTCACCCTTTAGAAAAAATGTACTACAAAAATTCTAAGGCATCAAAATCTCAATTTTAGACCTCTCCACCAATGATTTGTGACTCAACATAGACATGCTAGTACTCTTATAGGCCCTCATCTTATTAATACAAATGCTAGGTCAATTACCTATGAAAAATAATTTCTTTGATTGCATAGTCACATTGAGACCTTTATCCTATAACCCTTAATTCTTACAAAACTAAAATAATTGGTTGAAGTCTTTGGATAGACCCCTTAAGATAAATTTATAGATTTGGACTAGTTCTCCACAACCCATTATATATTTTCTAGTAGGTATGAAAGGCTACATTTTTTAATATATGATAATTATCTATTAGCCCATGTTAGTGCTAAAAAAAGATCAGGTTGAATATTTATATACATTTAGCTCAACTAACATTAATATCCACTTTATATCAATTCTATCAAATAAGTCATATTTCTCTATCACCTAACTTCACACCAGCAATTACTATCCTTACTAGAATTCATCCATCCATAGAAATTATGCTTACAATATAATCAATATAAAATGAATCTAGCCATATTACTGCATAAGACAATGATAGTTAAAATACCTTTGCAATGCAACAATTATGCAAAGTCCCAAAAGTCTAATTGGATTAATGGATACAATGAGCACGAATGATAAATTACCTATACAAAAACCTTTTACTAGGTAGGTTCACTAGCCTATTCACTTAGACACAAAATGACAAAATACAAAGAAATTGGTGTCATGTTACTATACCATTGAATGAATATTTCTATAGGATTTAAGGTTGTTAATCCCTAAGTTAAATGGGAAAACCCAAGAGCATTCCTTCCTATTAGAGTACCCAATACAAAAATGTAGAGGGGGACCAACTGCTCAGGGCCCCAAGTCATGGGAGGGTCTACAACAATAGGATGCCCTAACCTACCTCAAGTTAACAGATTGTTTAAGATAGGTTTGATGTTTAAAGGGGTGAAAAGGAAGAACAACTGTTCTGCCTCTTTCCTTTTGCCAACTCAAGAGTCTCATGAAGTCAGGTGAGCAAGTTTCTAGAGTTCAGACTGCGACTTAGGTAGCTCACTGCCAAAAGACTACAATGCGGGACATGGACAATAGTGTGACATGCTAGCGTCTTAGTGGGACGTTGGCGTTCATGCGGATAGAGAACATAAAGTATAGTCAAAACTCAAAGAGAACCTACTAACAACCTAACAAGCATAGTTTAATGTGATAACAAAAAGAAAAAATTAACTAAATAACATAATCACAAGAAGAATACTTTAGCTTGATCTAATCTATGAATTGAAAAAAGAGGGTGAGGAAAGTGCACCTTCCTACCCACAAGTTGATATCTTCAAAGTCTTCACTTGATGAGCAACCTACACACATAAGACAAAAAAATGTTGGGATTGTGTATAGAGGATTGTTGCAGTCAATCCCCTACTTTTGTGTTTCCACCTCCACGGACAACCAATATTTCAAATGATAGGAGAAATGTGATAAAGAAAGGTACTGAAAGTGAAAGTACTAAGAACTATGCTAAACAACAATATGCTATGAAAACAATACAATAATGCTAAGTAAATGGAAGATGGAATAATATCACCTTCAACCACGTGCACTCAAGGAAAATGGGAGAAGGAGTGAGCTCACAAGCTTGAAAATGTCAACATTTTCGCAACAACGAGGAGAGTGATTCCACAAAGCACCAACTTGTAGCTTCAATGGAGGTGAGAATGCTGTGAATGAAGTTTGTAGAAGTGAGAATGATCAAGTAAAATTCCAAGAAGATAAGTTGAATGAATGAGATAGGCATTTGAAGATGAAATTGGAGGCAAAGGATCTGTTTGAGGTTGGTCAAGAGAGAAAAGACGTTACTCTTCGCCGCCATGGACAATTGTAACACCTCTACAGATTCCATAGGCAAGAATCCTATCAGGACGACAATACGTCACACTGGCAGTGTGCCATATAGACGTCCATGCACCATGCTAGCGTTCTTGACAGAATATCATCCATTGACAAAAAAATGCCAAGTGGATAGGAAGCGAATGAAGGATGTGGAATTTCATTATTGGATTCAATTTTTCTAAGGTAGGAGGTATGCAAATGTGGAATTTGCAAGGGGTGTAAATTCACGCCATTACATTTTCCCCCCACTTTAGCAAGCATAAGTGTCAACGAATGCACAATAAAGTAGAGTGAAAGCTAAGAAATGTATACCTGAATTGTTGACGAAGCAGACCGCAATCTAACACACTCAAAAGCATAGGAAGAGGAGATGGCTTCGTAGGTACTCGGTCCTAAGGAGAGTTGAACAAATGCACCGTAGGCCCTTAGACCTACAAAAGGTTAATAAAAGGCCCTGCAGGTGCTCGATCCTACAAAGAAGGCACTCCAGGTGCTTGGTCTTGAGGGAGGCCAGATGTGAAAGGCTCTATAGAGTCTAATAGGCCCTTATGGGTTCTCGGTCTTACAAGGCAAGCTTGAGGTGCTAAGTCCTCCAAGCTCGATTTGAAAAAGCAACTTCATAGGTGCTCAGTCTTGCAAAGCAACATGTTAATCTACAGAAAAAGCATGTTAGATAGAAAAAAGCCATGCACGTAGACAAACATACAATCACATAGATAGTCAACAATTGAAGGAGAAGATTTCAAAGGGGTCCCTCGGGAACCCTAAAAAAGAAAGGGGTCCACTCAAGGGATGCTTTTTTGAAAGGCATTAACATTTTTCGCAAATGATCTAGCATCAAGGAATCCTTCTGAGAGATCTCTTTTATCAAGGAATTTGAAAGGAAGAATACTCCATCGGAAGGGAAAGTTTTTAGAATTTTTCATCAGAAAAATTACTCCCTTCTTAAAGGAAAGTTTTTAGATTCTTTCTTTACGAATCCGTGATGAAAGAAAAATTCCACAAGGGGTCCTTGTTGAAGAATGCAATGTTTTGAAAAATAAGGGACTTTCAATGAGGGATTTGTTGGCCACTGAATACACCTTTTGAAAATCAAACTAGTATGATAGCTCCCCTTAGGATGGCGCATGTTGAACACAAAGGCATGTGACATCATAAGGAGAGAGAATAAAGTGATGTTGTGACCTATGATACATGATGGGATGTAAACGTGGAAATGTTGTCACACACACGAGAGACAACACATAGGCACCACAACATCAAAAAACAAGCAAAGAAGAGAGAAAGATAAAAAGGAAACATAAGCAAAGACAAAGAAATCAAGAGACAAGGGGGTCTTGTATTTTAGGGTTAGAACTACTCATAGATATAATATAATAATACATATGAACTGTCATCAATCCCCTACTATATTAGATCATGTGAAGAAAAGTACATGAAAAAATAAAAATAAAAAAAATGGGTCATCATGAAAGGGAGGCCTAAATGCCCCCAACACTTTGCATCATCCCTAATTGTCAAAAATCAAGGCACAAGAGAAGAATGATGTAACAAATAAAATAAGTTCACAACACAAAACACTCCTGTATCTAAGCACCTACAAGGGTCCTCTAGGAACACATTAAATAAGCTTGGGAGAAACACGACACAAATACAAATATAATCTATAGATAAAGAAGAGGTGCCCTCCTAGTCCTTATCAACCAAGAGGTCATCGTTCTCCCAATCTAGACCATCATAAGGGGAAGGCGGATGAGCCTGCAAGGGTAGAATAGCAAGAGGAGCACCCTATGACTCTCCTACTACTAGATCCAAGGAAGAGGGCCCCTCAAGGTCTTCTTCCACAACTCTTGTGAGGTAAACGCCATCGATTTTGCAAAAATCATTGACAAAGAGCTAGGACATCATCCACTGAGTCAAACACACACTTAATTGGAGTGCCATGTGTTAACTATTTGGGTGATGAAAGAGGCGCTCGAGATCCACTGCCAACCTCATTGGAGGACTCGGGGGTAGTGATGAACTTAGGGGATGCCGAGGCTACCTTCGTCACTAGGATGGTGCAAGCCAATGCAGAACTAGCTTCCAAAGAAGGTGATCCCTTCTTCCAACCCCCATTAGAAGTAGGGTTGTCCTCTAGCTTGTGCTTCATCAGGGGATTCAAGATCCCCATAGATGAAGTGAAAGGTGAGGAAGAAGCAAAGAAAACTGTAACAGACACCATCGAGGTATTCAACATATCCACAGGCTTAGGAAAAGGTAGGATGTTTGGAAAGGACATCAAGAGAGGAGGCTCAATTGAGGGAGAAATGAAAACTTGCACCATTTTAGGGTGAGGGCCATCCATGCTTGTGAGGGGAGCCAAAAGCAAGATTGAGGTGATGAGAACTGAAGCAGAAGGGGCAGAAGAGGAGGACATAGCAAGAGACACCAAAACAGGAGGTGTCAGCTCCCCTTCCTCCTTTTGCAAAGCATCGTACTTAGTGGCTAGAGCCTTCCTCTCATGCTTATGCTCACATGCAAGGTGGTTTCTTTGGCTCTGAGAGCTAGAAGTTGCAACTTGAGGAGGAGTAGGAGGCTCCTATTTTGTCATCAGAGTATCCATCACAATCGTTGCCAGTGGAGGGTGTGAATCCTGGATAGAAACAAGAGGAAGGGATGCACATAAATACACCACAACCGGTGGAGAAGCAGAATCAAGCACCTTAGTGGCGAGCCTCTTCCCATTCGCTACCCTAGGGGTAGGAGTAGTAGGAGGATGTGACAACCGAGACGTAGAGGCGACTCCATGGGGACCCTTCCCCTTACCATATAGGATGGACTAAGGCATCGTGGGGAAGAAAGGAAGGTCGAACACTTGACACTTGGCCTTCCGCCAAGCTGGCACCATCAAACTCCCCAAGAGACGCATAGGGGTAGAAGTCGAGGGTGTCGCAACAGGACAGGAGGCAGAAGCAGATGGAACCTTAGAGGAAGAAGAAGGCATTGAGCAAACTTCTCCATCTACTTTCGAGAGGCAGAGGCAACTTGATGTTGTGCTATCGTGCAAGCCTTTATCAAAATAACATAAGGGGAAAGAGGATAGGTCACTTTCGGTGCTATGCCCCATTCTTGTATTTTACGTAAGTATGATACAACAAGTCCATCCTGGGAGGAAGTAGACCAATAGGGGTAGGCCATAAGTGATCTAATGAATAATCCCCAAAAAACACTAGGGGTTTGTACCTAGTGTCATGCACAACATGCACATAGCCCTCATGAGAGAATTTCAAACATTTATGGATCACCAGTCCTGTGTTCACGAAAACTAGCCAAGGAATGCCTAGCTTCACTTTGAACAAGTTAGACCCCAGGATAATATTGAAAAGGGAATTCACAGTCCTAGGCCCAATTAGGATTGAAAAGGTGATAGAATCGATGGGAGGGATGAAAATCCCATCATGTGTATGTATTATGCTTTTAGATTCATTGTACCCATCGTTAAGTAGAAAGTTTATTAACACAATCTCCTCTGTAATAACATTAACTCGAAACATAGGATCAATGAGAATGTGTATCACGATATTCCCATTAATACAAGAGGGAATGTATAAAGGAGAGGATTCTCTATTAGCATTCATTGGCAAGTCCTGTGAGGTAAAGGTTATAGCAGGAGACCCATTCGTAGGTTGCACATAAGGGATGGGAAGATGCATGAAAGAAGCCATCTTTTACTTACACCGAAAAATACTTTCTCAGAATCCCCCAAGGGTTTAACAATTAGACAATGACCTATTCTAAAGTTCACTTCACAACATTCAAGGACTCTTCTAGCTACATTGCTAGAGGTCATAGTTTGGGTTGCAAGGCTAGGCACCCTATAATGCACACACCTAGAACATGAGAGAAAATTCCTTCAACACTACAAAATGGAACCAAAACAGTTCATGTTAGGTTCACCAAAATGTAGAGGAGGGGGATCGACTACTTAGGACCCCAGGTCATAGGAGGATCTAGAACAATAGGCTACCCTAATCTACCTCAAGCTAAGAGATTGTTTAAGATAGGTTTGATATTTAAAGGGGTGAAAAGTGTTGAGAGTTATCATGCATTAGCTAATAATTAATTAATCTTTAATTGATTATTAGTCTAATTTATTCTCATGCACTTAAGCTAAACTTAGGAGTGCTTTTATGGTTTTTTAGTTGAGCTAATATTAGATCGTTATGTCTCATCTCATGTGATGTTGACACTTGTCATGATATGATCCCTTTCTCATTTAGGGTTTTGCTCTTATAAGCACTCAAACCTCATTGTAATTATATCTCGAGCTTTCATATCTTCTTGAGAGTCTATTGATTCTGTAACTATTTTCTTTTTGAGAAATAACAAATCTTTCTTTTGTAGAGCTCTCGGGTGGAAGGTGTTTTGTTCATTTTGATCCTGTGGCTCATGCTATTAAAAAATTTAACATGGTATCAGAGCGTGGATTCAAATAACCCCTTCTTGATTAATGAAACTTTTTTCTTCAACAAGGGTTGTAGGCTTCAGATCTAAATCCCCTTTCCTCTTTTTGCAAATTTTGGAGGTGGGCATTTTTAGGTGCATTTTGGAGCAAAAATAACTTCACCATTGAATTTAGAGCTATTGAGAAAGTCAGATTTGAATTTCCGTTTGGTTTGATTTGGACTCCAGATGTCAGATCTACAAGGGTTTGAAGCGGTTTCCTTTTTTCTAGATCCGAAGGGTAGCTATGTTTTCGAAGCATTTTGGTGCAAAGCGGACCTTTCCGCTACGTCCAGGAAGTCGTTTGCACAAATTTTGACTATAAATTTGTCCAATTTCGCCATTAGGAGCTTTTGAGGAATTTTTTTTTCTCCAGGGACTGTACGACCTCTGTATGGTCCCTAGAGCATGAAAATTAAAAAAAATGTAGAAAATTAAAAGGGTAGTTTTTTTTTAAATCTTTTATTTGGAGATTTTAAAAAAATAAAAAATAAAAAAGCAGGTTCAAATTTTATGGGGGTGAATTTTAAATGTTTGTGCACATTTAAAGGAGGGTACTTGCAGGTACCTGCGGCATAGGCCTGTGGGCCCCACACCATACTGTCGGTGGCAGGTCGGCTGACTAGCGGTGGCCATTCCCTCCCAATGAAAATCCTTAAACCAACACTCTATTCAAATAGCTCAGCATTTTTTTTGCCGCCAAAGGACTACAACATGAGATATGGATGACAACATGACGTGCTGGCGTCTCAATGGGGAACTAGTGTTCATGCGGATAGAGAGTGTAAATATAGTTGAAACTCAAAGAAAACCTACTAACAACCTAACAATAATAGTTTAATGTGATAACAAAAAGAAAAAATTAACTAAATAATAGAATAACAAGAAGAATACTTTAACTTGATCTAATCTATGAATTGACAAAAGAGGGTGAGGAAAGCACACCTTCGCACCCACAAGTTGATATCTTCAAAGTCTTCACTCGACGAGTAACCTACACATATGATAGAAAAATGTTGGGGCTGTGTATAGAGGACTGTTGTAGTCAGTCTCTCATTTTGGTGTTTCCACTTCTATGGACAACCAATATTGCAACGATAAGAGAAAAGCAATAAAGAAAGGTATTAAAAGTGCAAGTACTAAGCACTATGCTAAACAAGAATATGCTATGAAAATAGTACGATAATGCTAAGTAAATGGAAGATGGAATAATATCACCTTCAACCATGTGCACTTAAGGAAAATGGGAGGAGTGAGCTCGCAAGCTTGAAAATGTTGACATTGTCAGAACAACGAGGAGAGCGAGTCTACAAAGCACCAACTTGCAGCTTCAATGGAGGTGATAATGTTGTGAATGAAGTGTGTAGAAGTGAGAATGATCAAGTGGAATTCCCAGAAGATGAGTTGAATGAATGAGATATGCATTTGAAGTTAAAATTGGGGGAAAAGGAGTCATTTGAGGTCAATCAAGGGAGTAGAGGCGTTACTCTTCGTCACCAATAGAGAATTGTAACACCTCTGCAGATTCCAAAGGTAGGAATCCTGTCAGGATGAAAACTCACCGTGCATAAGTCTGCGCGTCGTGCTAGTGTCCCCAACAAAATATCCTCCACCAACACAAAAAACAACTGCCAAGTGGATGGGAAGTGAATGAAGGATGTGGAATTGCATTATCGGATTCACATTTTCTAAGGTAGGAGGTACGTAAATGTGGAATTTGCAAGGGGTGAAAATTCATGCCACTACAAAAAGTAATGAGTGACCACCTCTCAAACTAGTTTAATTGTGTAGTGAGTCTAGAATGATATTCAATTTAGTATTTAATTGTGGTACTTTATTTTGTTCCATAAAATAACAAGATGTTACTATAAAATAATTCAAAATGATCAGTTATCTTTATGACTTAATTGGCAACATAAAACTATTTGTTTTTAATTTAGGATTCTCTCCTATTTCAACATATCTTTCTAGGGCCAAGTCCAATAGAGATCTCACTCCTAAAAACTTATCTCATAATTGGAAAAGAAGGATAGTATTTTTTTTCTATATTCATAATAGTCTTTCATAAAATAAAATCAACAATTATACACGTATATATGTACCCACAAAATATACAAATATATCTAGATATAAATTAATTTTAATGCATAATGTTTACACAAATATTGTAGATTATTCAACCTTACCTTAATACAATTGAAAAAACATTAATAAGACATACCAAATTATCATACTTGAACACACAACTAAGAAACTAGAGAAACAATCAACTATCAACAACCTTTGAAACTAATGCATATATCTACATTTGAACCAAACTTAATTTTTTATAGTGTAGGAAAATGCATACCTTTGCATTTTCACACTTGTTTGGGCCCGCCTTGCTTTTTTAATCTTTATTTATGTCTTAATTGGTCTTTTTTCACATCCATAAGCCTAATAAATTATATCTTTTCATGGCTAATCCCAACAAACATCAAAGGGTAAATGGTAATTTAATGATTATGACTGTCCCTGATTTTTGGACTGGGACTAAGATGCCACCTAAGGCGTGTTTGTCCTCTAAAGGTCTTGGGACCCTAATTTCAAATGCACTTTAAATTGGCCCCTTTGTGGAGTATGTGCCCCAAGTTTCATTCCTCAGGACTAAGACACCACCTAGGGCGTCCTATTCCCCCTCAAGTTATTTTTGGGATTTAATTTCAAATCTTGGTGGGATTTAGCCTCCTTTAATTAATGAATTCATATGTTGGCTTGGTGTGGTGTAATTTCGAGATATTAAGCATAGATAAGTATAAATACAAGGTTCTTTCTCTCATTTTTCATCTAAGCATTCAAGCATTCATGCATTATAGCAAATTTGTGATCAAGAGAGCATTCAAGAGCAGTTCATCAAGATTCAAGCATCATAACAAAGATCTTCTCACATCATGTGTGTCTTTGAGCTAACATTTGTGATGTAGGGTTTTGATTCAAGCAAGCAATTCAAGTCAAGATCTATCAAGCACTACCTAAATTCAAGATCTACATTCAAGGTAGCCACTTCACACAAGTTTGTAGACTTCATAACAAGGGTTTGGTGAGTTGCAACATAGCAGTTTTTTCATTCATCATTTCCCTTCATTATTCTATTTCATTCCAAGGTTTAATTACCAACAAGGGGTTTGACCAAGGGAAATACCCATTTACCAACAATCCACAAGTTTTTCCTCTCTTGCACGTTTGTGTTTGCATATTTAGGTTTCAGATCATTTGAAATGCAAAGTTGCAAAGTTGCATTGTAAAGTTGCCATCTTCACAGAAACTCACCTACAGGCCAGATCTGTAAGTTTTAGGACCCGAGATTTGAGAAGAAGAAAGTGCAGACATTGAGCCTTGAGATCACATTCAGAGATTTCATTAATTCAAGATAGAACTAAGTCGGCAATAAAGGCATCTTAGTCCTCCCGAGGGTATTTTGTAGAGATTATTTCAGATTCTGTTCCGAAATTGGAAGATTTCACATTTCCCCCGAAAAATAACAACGGGACTAAGACAATAGTAAAGGCGTCTTTGTCCTCCCTAGCATATTTTGATAGCATTTTTGCATTTCCAAAATCCTTATTACATTTCCAAACTTCCTAGGTACATAAATCCTAACTATTTGTTACTTTTTTTTTTTTCATTTGCATCCATCATTTAGCTTACATTACTAGGTTTTGGTTTTGTGAGTTGAATGTCAAGCTGTCTTTTCCAAGCTTTTTCTTGGTGGTGAACCCTTCAAAGCCTAAAGAACCCCCCCTAGGTCTTCCTTGTTGAGAATTGACTCACATTTGTGTTGATAGTTAATCCAATTTGGAATCCTAGGGCATATTTGAAGGTTTATAGGAGAAAAGTGGTGTTCTATGACCAAGGCCATAAAGCACCCATTCTCCTACTAATCATTTTTATACCAGACTAAAAGATTCCAAAGTAAATGAAACCAAAACTAGAAAGAGATAAGTAGGTTGAGTCAAGTTTGGATCCCTCTTACAACACTTTCCCACTATAATAATGAGCTAGAGGATAAAAATCAAAGCAAAAACCTCCATATAAGCACCATGCCAACAACAAAATAGCAACAAGCTAGCATAATGGTTTCTAAAAACCTTGCATTACAAAATCCTTTAAATACATAAACCACTTCCTAGAAAACTTAAAGAAAAGTAAAAAATTGAATATCAACAATAATTATTTCCAAAGGTGCTAAAGGCTAGCTAAAATAGATACCAAATAACATTAAATGACGCTAAAAAACATAGTGGCATAAGATAACTATAAAAAATCAAGTTACTTTATATGATTATATCATCAGTCTTGTTTGTAATTCCCCAAGCCACACAAATAGGATGCTAATTGATAGAACAACATTTTTTTTTGAAACAACAACCAAGATATGACAACCAAATGTGCACACATGTTTCATGTGAAAACCATCACATGAGGACTCTAACAAAAAGATAACATAACCATTATGACAAGAAAGGTGGCACCATTGAATGAATTATTGATCATGGGATGAATTCACAATGATGGACCAATGAGAGAGATAAAACATTTAAAATTATGATTGAGTACTAACCCATGATCACATTCTCTCATGAACACACCACAAGGATGGTATGAGGGAATCATTGACCTTGAATCTCCACCAATACACACTTACAACCTCTCACAAAAAAAGGAAAACTACCCAATAGTGGAACAACTAGGAGACACCACATCTCAACTAGACAACAAGAACACCAACTTTCCAAAACTAGAGAATAAGACGAATTCCAAGAGGGATAAATCCCAATAAGGATCCTCTAACACAAGGGTTAGATCCCCACAAGATAAAAAACCTTAGGAGGAAAAATCCTCCCACCAAACAAGAATGTCAATGGGTCACTTCAAGAAACAACACACTTCCCAATTGAAAGGTGTCATAACCCTCAAGGTATGACACTTGTCACAAAGTGATGACATGGGATGACTCACTAGGCGAAGGGGAACAACTTTTGTATACAAATTGTCCCCAAGAAATGGTCAAAAGAACTCTCTATCCAATGAAATAAGGGACAATAGTGGGCTAGAGGATTACAGATCGCCAGAGGATGGTAGCACCGAAGAAGTCAAAGGGACACTAGTGCAAGTTCACCTATGTCGTACATCTATGCTAGGGTCCTAGATTGGTGTTGGAGTCATGGCATAGTGCTAGAGTCCCAAGAATGTGTTGTAGTCCTTTCCTACATTTGTGTCTTATGATTGTACTAGTGTCTTGGCCAATGAGCCAATCAAAGCCCTTTTTTGGACCACCATGCCAAGAACAATACTCAAGACACACAAGGAAAGAGTCACAACACAATTCAGATTTTGAAATGACAAAAAAGACTAGGAGATTGAAGTGGACACTAACACCTGATCTCCAAACCTGCTAATTAAAAAATAGATAACTCCCAAGGGATGAGGAGTTAACAAGGGACTCAAAAAAAGACAAAGAACAATGAGAATGAATAAGATGGATTCCTACCCATATTGCTCACACCAATACCACAAGTAGAACCCAAAATAGCCCTACAATGAGGCAAGTTTGTCAAACCCAAAACACAAAAGACAAAAAAAAAAACTAGAGATACAATGATTACCAAGATACATGTTTTCTAGTATTATATTCATTTTGAACCAAAATTAAAATGTTCTCTAGTTAATTTTAACCAACATTACAAAAATGATAAAAAGCATATGATATGGAATGCACAATCAACACCAACATTAATACACAGTAAATGCAAATATATCATCGATGCCACTTATGTGGTTGGTTTATAATCCTTCTAAACAAGAGGATCCCTAAGATTATTACAACTTTATAGGAGGAATCAAGTGTCCTCCATTATACAATCTTACAAAATAAAGATAACAATACACCAATTGAAACTTGAAGCATTTTCCAACCTTGAACTTGATTTCAAGGATTTCTCCAAATGGATCCTCCAATCCCCAATGGTGGTTCCACACCACCATAACATGTGATACCATTAGGTCCATCCCACCATGCTAGGAGATCATTGCAAGGGCCACAAACACACTCACACCAACCAGGGGCGTAAATTTTACACACATTCCAATCATAGTACATACAAACTAGGTATGAACAACATAAAATAATTGCTAAACCAAGAAAACAAGATGGCTAAGGATAGGAACATGCTCGATATGAAATGAAATGGCGGTAAGGAGGAGGGTGAAATATTGAAAAAGGTGATCCTAAGTCTAATGCAAAGAACTTAGGATCAATTTTGGGCTTTTTCTAGGGGATTCATTAGGATGCAAATCAACAAGGTGATTAGATTGACTTTCAACCATGAAGGTGAGTCAACTAGACTTGGATCTACATATTTGTGGGCCTTAGGAATGAATTGGAATTGATTTGCATTGATTGATCTAATTAGACTATGTGACCTAATATGAAAATACCAAATTCTAATCATTAAGAAATTGTAATAGAGATTTGCAAACAAATATGAGAAAAGCAGAGTCCTATGCGCATGTCCTGTAAATTTGGAGATGGTTTGAATAGGAGGGTAGAGCCGCCTAAGGGCATCTATGTCCTTGTAGGGATATTTCAAATCTATTTTAGTAGTCATCTAATGTTAGATATGAGATTCCTAATTCCGCATGAAATTTTTTTGAATCGTTGTCGGATAATTCTTTGAGTTTTCATGGCTTAAAAAGATATAGGGTTTTGAATGCAAAAATGGAAAATAGATCTTCAAGCTTCCTTCAATCTTCTCCAAACCTGAAACCTGCACATTCAAAAAGAGAAGAAAGGTTGTGCCATTTAGGGGCTTGCCTTAGTCAAACCCCGTGTTAGTGTTTCCACTTCCATAATGGCAATACCAATGAAATAAAAAAAATGATAGGAAGGAATGATGAATCCAAAAAGTGTTGCAACTCACCACCTTTCAATGGCTTCCTTGAAGGACTGAACTCATGCACATTACCTCAAGGTATTGAATCTTGTTTGAATTACATGAATTGCTTGGAGACCTACAAAAGGGTTAGCCTTTCACAAACAATGATAATATGAACATGCACAAGTTCTCACGTAGGATTTAACATGATGCTTAGATCTTGAATTGTTGTAATAAAGCTCTAAAATGCTACTCTTTAATGCTCTTGACTTGATCTTGACAATATTTTTTCTCTTGGTTTTCTATTAGATTTGAAAATGATGCAATAACTAGGTTTTTATAGCATTTATTTAATTTACAAATTAGATCCAATAGATGAACATTTGCAACTTGAATTGGAAATGATGAAATGTCTACACCAACATATTTAAATTTGGAAACAAGCAAAATAGGGACATTTCCACCATAAGGTGTCTCAGTCCTTGCCCTATTTTTTAGAATTTAAGGTGTTAAGGACAAAGTATTAGCTAAATTCATTTGTTTGATGCTTGCAATTTATTGAAAACTAGTAAAATAATCCTCAAAATACATAATTTAGGAAATTAGGGGTTCAATCAGGTCCAATAAATTAAGGGGAGTAAAACATAGTGTGAAATTATCAAGGGTGATAGTTTATGACACTATAAAGGGAACTAGTGAGAGGCAAGGAGTGTCATTGCGAAGCACAAAGAGATGGCTTGAAGACTCAAGTACTTATGCCCATTGCAAGGAAAAGGGAGTAATGAAGTGGCATCCATCACCCAACTAGGTGTGGTGTGCCCTTGGCTAGTCATATCAAGCCTATTTAATATCTCAATCTATGCCGCCAATAAAATCTTAATAGCTTAATCAATTACACAATTTCCTCTTGATTTGCAACTCTACCATACATTTGAACTTGGGACAATGTGTAGAGCCACTCCCCCTAACCCTAGACCTCAATCCTAGTATTTTCATGCTCTAATTTAACCACCTGTATATGGAACAAAAAA
>VDFB02150155.1:0-10480 GCA_007258455.2 Sequoia sempervirens | reverse complement strand
CTCTACCATGTTGTGAAACTTCTGCCTTAGACTTACTCTCCCACCAAGTTAAGGTTGTACCTCCTAAACGAAGAGTAGCTAATTGGATCCTATCAACATCATCTATTAGGTTTTGGACTCTACAGTAGACCTCTATTTGTTGAATCCAATCATCCAATTTTTCAGCATTAAGTTCACCACAATATTTAGGCAAATCAAATTTTACATCCAGTTTGATTTTAGGTTTATACCCACTCTTGAAAGGATTAGAAGAAATAGAATGAGGAGAAGATGGAGAAGAAGGAGAAGGAGAAGAGGGAGGAGAAGAAGAAAAGGGGTGATTTGGTTGCTTGCCACCATCTTCAATATGTTTCCCTTTCTTGTCTTCGTGATCTTCTTGCTTCGACGAACCTTCTTCACATTCCTTCCGCTCTTGTCTCTCCCGAAAAAGAATGTCCACCTTTGCCTTCATGTCAAGGAATGCTTTTCGAAACTCCTGCTCACTGATTTCTTCAGGAACCTCCATTCCAGAAACTGACATCTTTGGAAATGTTCTACGCCTCATCTCGTGATTAAAGTCTTCGAAGTTTTCCTTCACCCTCAATCCTAGATCTTGTTAGCATTCAAAAACAAATAACCGCAATAATAGTCACCTTCGATACCAACTTGATCCTCAGATAGGATTCAGACTAGATTAAAGATTTTAAATGCTTAACTTTACAATGCTTTTACAAGATTATTTCTGCTAATTAAATCAAAATTAACTTAAGGAAATAATAGAATGAAAGAATTAACAAGGTGATCATAACAGAAAGAAAAAGAAATGAGAGACAGAAAGAGAGAGAAGAAGAGAAGTGCAAACAACGCTTGATAACGGAGTTCGTCACAGAATGTGACTATGTCTCCGGGTCCACTCCAATAGATAGACCGATCCGATTAACTCCAAAATCGATTACAATGCACCACAATCATTCTCCAAGCACTTCGGCAGCGTAACGACGCTCTGATATGCAAGAATGATCTGAAAACTCTTCAACAAGACCTCTCTTTGATTATCTCCACAGCTTCAAGACTTCGTCACCTGAAAGAAAACTTATTTTCCACTCTCACCTTACACCCTCCTTTTATACATAAAATTTTCTCAATTTGGCTCTCAACCAAAAGATTTGAAAATATTCCCCAAATCCACCTTATCTCTCCAAAATACAAATCATATTTTCAAAAATCTCCCTTGATTTACATAAAAATCTCCTAAATTAATTTGAACCCTTCCAATAATTCATTCTCGGGTTTTGGAGATTTTATTTAGTTACATTTAATCCTTAAAAAGGATTGTTGTTAAATAATTTTGGGGAATTATTTAAAAATAAGGGCATTCGGTTTTAAACCATATAGAAAAACTAACCAACGCCACCACATATTTCGAAGACTTTGGATGGCCTAGTGGTGGCTATTCATATTAGCACACCGGCGATTCCGGGTTCAACTCCCGGCCGTCGGCTTTTACCACCCAAGTTTTAACGAACATATAACAAAACAAACCCGGCATAAAATATTGTTGAGGCCGCAGATTTGGCGGAACGGCCAAAGAACTATGTTTGGAATAGGTCGGTGGGAGGTTCGAACCCGACCACCGACGCTTTTAAACAAACAAACAACTTTCCAACAAATTCCGACAGAGAAGAAACCGAAGGGCCACGTGTCGCTCCCAGAAAGTGCCACGTGGCGTGATCCAATTCGCTGACG
The DNA here is from genome assembly GCA_007258455.2 of Sequoia sempervirens. Lineage (NCBI taxonomy): Eukaryota > Viridiplantae > Streptophyta > Pinopsida > Cupressales > Cupressaceae > Sequoia > Sequoia sempervirens. The sequence goes on along the minus strand of VDFB02150155.1, from coordinate 8,755 downwards.
GAGATACTGGAGGTCGACGTGTCAACTGACGTGGCTTGCTGACTCAGATCTGACTCGATGCCACGTGTCAGAGAACCATTCACTGACGCTGCCGACGTGGACGCTGACTGGACTGTGACTAGGCTACGACGTCACCGATGACTGTACTGCCACCTGTATGCTGACTCGACCGCCACTTCAATGCTGACTGTACGAAATGACACGTGTCATCTCATGATTAGTTGTCCTTGCTGACGTCACCTGCCACATCATCATGCCACGTTGACATGTATGGATCATACAGACTGCCACGTGTCGACATTCGATTGGTCCATTCTGAATTTCGGTATTCACGCGGTCGACGCTACCAAAATGGATGATGACATCATCTCGGTGGCTCTTCAGTTCACAAGGTGTCAAACCTCAAACTTTGACTTCACCATCTTGAGCTCTCCGATGCTCTGGATTTCGACGTAAACAAACATCGACCGCCGGACCGCTTCAACGAGCTTCTACGCCGATGACATTTTCATTGATTTTGACAACGCTTATTTTTCGCCTTTCCTCGATGCCCCCGGATCCCAGCTTTGACTAAAGGTTTGATCGGGCTATAACTCGCGGGTAAATCCGGACTCTTTTCACTGCTCGAAAGTTATGCTGGAATCAAGACACCAGCTCTTCTCCCTCGATGAAAGGGATTCGAGAAAAATAAGACACTTCAATTTTCACTAAAAATGTCCACCTGATCACCAAAATTTCAAATTTTTCATTAAAGTTGTCTTTTATGGCATACTATTCCATGGTATTTCCATGGTGAAGCACAATTTGCGGCAAGGACGATATCAGCTTTGAGCAGAATACAATGCCATTTCCTATTAAGCCTTGGATTCAAGTTCATAGTAGGAAGGAGTTTAAAGTAGATTTGCTTCAAAGAAAAACCAAAGGAGTATTTACCCAACCACAACCAATCCTTGAAGAAATTACAATTTAAAGGAGAAAAAAGCTTAGTGCTCAAATTTCAATTTTCTGAGAAGAAATGGAGGTTGCTTAGTGCTCAAATTTGGAATTCCCAAGCAGAAGCTAATGCATAGGTATTGGCCTGGAAAGTTCTTAATCATAAGCTGCCTGTTGGGGACAAAATTAAATATTTAAAGTCTCAAGCTGCCAGGTGTCCTTTTTTTCAACAAAATGAAAATTTGAAGCATATCTTTTGGGACTATTATAGAGCAAAAAAATAATGGAACATTACTTTTGACCACTTTCCTCTATTTTTGATCATGCACTGAGATGGAAAGAAGCTTTGTTTGGTATTAAATTTCATAATAATTTGATTGCTGATTCTATGAGACAATGTATTTTGTTACACTTGTGGAAAAGTAGATGTTCAGCTATGCTATCTAATCACATTTTGCATCAGCAAACAAATATTCAAAAGTTTTACTTTGACCTGATGGTTCAATTTGTATTTTTATGCTCTTAGCTCAGGAAGGGATGTAAAGGTGTTGCAGATTACAATCAGTGTTTAGACTTGGTCAGATATCAGTTTCTTCAACATCATGTAGGGGAGTTTATTTGTGCCAAATAGCTACATATGTTTTTCAAATTCTATATGTAATTGGGTCCTTCATGTATTGTATTTTTGGATTATGTGTTTTGTTGGCTATTTTAGCCATTTTGTTACTGTTGTCTGACATTGTTAGATGTTTTTGTGAGCTGTGTGCTTTCTATGTATAGCGCTATCTCACTCTTTCTTTTGGCAGTCTGCTTCTAGGACTACATTTTTTCTCATATTATATTTTTTTTCCAGCTTTATTCAATACAAAAAAAGAAGAAGCTTTGAGCAAAATAGAGTACGATGTAAAGGGTAATGATGACTAGTAATTTTCCAAGTCAGTGAATAGACGTACAACTCACATGCATCTTCAAAGAAGCAGTAGGTTGTGCATACCTTTGCTTTGATTTAAGCTGTGTTATCTTGCGGTCTATGCCAAAAACTTAAGGTTGGATGGAAGTGCATGTGAGAAGGTGAAGGTAAGGTGCAGGGCATATGGTCACACTAATTCAATTCACAGGGGGTGTAAGAAAGTGGACAAATCACGTCACGTCAATGCACAAGCTTAAACAATATATACACTCCCATGCCCTGTAGTATTCTCAACGGTACATTTTTAAAAACAAAAAAAAACAAAAAAAGGTATTGTACGCTTTATATAGCATAGCACGCTTTAAGCATAATAGAGTACACTGTCACTGTGAAGAGTGGTGGTGCCTCTTCATACTCCAAACTTTGTCAATAGACAGACAACTCACTTTGTTAGGGAAATGCACTGCGTATGAAAATATCCGTAATCAGTACTCAAATATTTCGGATGTGGACAATATGCAGTAGTTATTTGAGGAGGATAAGATGAATCAGACGGCCAGCCTCCTAGTCAAAATTAATAGCAAGAGATCTGACCTGGAGAAGAGTTTGGAGACAAACTAGGTTGCTTGGTCTCAGTCCCATAGACTGTTTAGTCTCGTGGATGTCATTAAAATCTTTCATTTCATTTCACATGCATCATGCAAAATTTAGGACTGACATAAGCCTAATTGTACAAAGTAGACAAATCACACACTAATTCAATTCTGTAGGGGGTGTGGAAAGTGGACGAATCAAGTCACATCAATTCACAAGCTTAAATGATATTATAGCCCCTGTACGATTCTCTACAGTGCATTTTTCAAAAACAACATTTTTCACAAACAATAAAAAATAAAACAAAAAGTGCTATGCGCTTTAAGCATAATAGAGTATGCTGTGAACAGTGATGGTGCCTCTTCATAATCCAAACTTCGTGAATAGACAGACAACTCACATGCATCGTGCAAAATTTAGGATTGACATAGGCATAAATAAAGATTGATGATTTTTTTGGAGGAGATTCCTCACTCATCTTATCCAAAGGAGGCACTGGCTATCTAGCCTATAAAAGGGCATGGACGAAGCCATGTGCATATGTGGCATGTTGCAGCAATGGGCCTATGTAATACGACAGTGTTAGATTCCGTATTTAGTGATAGGGGAAAGGATTCAGTTACCGCCCCCATTGAATTACCGCCACCTCCATGCTCACTTAACCCCGCAAAAAAAAATCACTTTAATCTACTAAAAAACTTTATTTTATTGAATAACTAATTAGAAAAACACCAATAGCTGCTCATTAAGTGCTAAAGTGAATGATTTAAGTACTAAAACAACTCTAATTGATTGAAATTATAGTGGGCGGCTACTGGGACATCCCTTTAAAAGATGGTTTTTTGACCTCCGCGCGCATATCCAACGCTCCCGCACTTGATCGAATTGCCCAGATGCTGAAACCTTAGTTATAAGCACTTAACTCATGAGCAAAAAAAACCCATAATGTTTTTTTTCAATTCAATGTACAGTTTGAATTCTACAGTTGCGCAAAGTTAGCCCTGGCGGATACTGGGTGTTCTCCCCTAGCCAGTGCCTAATATGTCATTATGCATGGTACTTAGGGCATGGTCCCAGGGAGGGGGGCTTCCTAAAAATCCGGGGTAGAATCTGCTTAAATTTTTAGCAAATTTTTTTAAGCTGGTGGTCCCATGAATATTTTGAAACTTCAAAATTGAAGCAAGCTGGTAGTGGAGTGGTGGTGGGATGGTGGTGGAATGGCATGATGTGACTAAAAAATTAATAAATAAACATCACTTCCCTCCAAAAGTGGCAGGAAGTACATTTAAGTAGGTGGAGAAATTTCTAGCCCCACCCCATTTCCACCAGCTGAAATTTTCAGCCACCTGCTTATTTAGGCTGAGAAAGATTCTATTTAATCCTATAGCAGATTTTTCTTTTTTTGCCATGAGACCACCTGCTTCTGTGAAAACAGGAGCCCAAGCCCCCCATGGGACCGCAAGGTTAGAGATTCCCCTAAACGGTGCAGTTTTGAGTTATGCTTTTGTGGAAAAACTCTAAGCAATAGGGACAATATGGGATTCTTTAAGGTACATGTTTGTTTTATTTATAGATTTATAACTTAAAGCACTCTGTATGCAGAAACAGAAAGCTTGAATTGACAGACTGATGAATGGCATGCACTTTGCTTTAATTTAAGTCTTCAATATTTTTAGCTCAAGAAAGCAAAAAAGTTGGTCTCCAAAAAAATTTTGGCTACTAGCACTCTTGTATTATTTCTTGCTATGTTTAAGATGTTATGGTTCAAAAAACACTTTCCCACTAATTTTGGCAAGAAGAATCATGTTAATTTTTTATGCTTTTTCAATACTAATTTCTTTTCTATTAATCCTAATTTTAGCATCATTATTAAATTATAATAGTGTAAAAGAAAATTAACTTTTCATATATGAATTTTGAGATTAGTAATGAAAATGTGAGAATGTAAATTATAAAAAGTATGTTTAATTTAATAATCAATAATAAATGTAGAAGATTGATGAATATTTGGGTCTAGATCTAGAATAATAAATATTAGGCAAGTGATCATTTAGAATAATTTGGTTTTTAAATTTGATGGAGGTGAAATGTGACTAATTCCCAAATTTAAAACGCAATGATTTAAATTGATTTCCACATATTAATTCTAAAATTTTGATGCACAAATTTAAACATAATATTTAAAGCTTAATTAAAGATGTTGAAATTTATTGCATAATAATAACCTAATCAATAATTGCATCTAAATACATTCAATCATGTTGTCAATGAATTATCAGTTCAATAAACTCAACGATCAAGCATTAATACTTATCTTTTTGAAATGTGTAGAAGAAATCACCAATTATTACTGGAATGGTTCTTGGTTCAGCCTCTTCCGTCTATGAGTAGTCTAGGAGGAAAGCAGACTTTTCACTCTACATGAGTGCTGGTTCCACTGGAACAATGCTCAACACTCATGCCACAAACCATGCCCTGGCCAGGACCATCTTGAGTGCAGGCACTTGTACCTCAGGTTGGACACCCACTATAGGAGTACCCCTTCTTCGTCCTACTCATAGCTTACTAACCTGGAACCCTATTCCCACAATGTGCCCTACTTGATTTCCTTTTTTCTCCTTTTCTCATGTTCCTTTCCAAGTCTCACATGAATGCTTATATAAGCCTTAAGGGGTCCTCAAATTACCCCGTCAGTCCCTGTACAATGCTTGTGGCTATTCCTTTAAACTAGGTCCAATTGATGCAATCTTTGAAATAGACATTAATTGGTCTAAGGCAATTGTCTGCATGCTTCTTTTGTTTAAACACTATGTCAGTGTGTAATTATTTTCTTGACAAGGACATTGGATTGAGGGGAGAAGATGTGTCCATGTGGAACTTTGGTTTTTAGAATGGTTAACCTCTCAACTTGCATCCCATAAAACAAAGGTTTCAAATATGTCAAAATGGAAAACTGGCCTATAGTAGTTTATTTTCTTTTATGAAGAGAGACCATTTTTTAATTCACTTTCTATCCATCTAACTAATGCAAATATTGGTTGTTCAAATAGATGTCTCTGGAAACTATTGAGGTTGGAGATTCAAAATCAATTGGGGTAAATTCTATATATGAATCTATATAGACACACATATTCAGTTCAATTTTTTGTATGCTAATTTGGTTGTGGGTATGCATGATTCTAGTTCCCAGCAAATGGAGTGAACCGAAGACTTCTTCAAACAATAGGTATAAAACCTAAGAACTATATTTTATCAGTAAAGCTTATGATGTACCATATGATTTTAATTTGTTTCTCTCCTTTCCTTCTTTTATTGATGGCTCTACCATGGATTTTAGACCATGGAAAAAATGGTTCAACCATCTAAAACCTGTGTTTTTGTCTAATTTTTATGTTGCAGATTGCAAGGCTACATGTGGAAAGAGATGCAAAGCAACATCTCTGAATGACCGTTGTCTAAGAGCCTATGGTACATGTTGTGCCAGATGCAAGTGTGTTCCTCTTGGCACATATGGAAACAAGGAGCTCTGCCCCTGCTATGCCAGCATGAAAACACATGGCAACAAACCCAAATGTCCTTGAGTAGTTGTTTGGTAATATACAATCACATAAAGTATATGACTCACCCTAGTAAAAATACCAGAGTATATATGAAAGATCCTTAGACACATACTAAGTGAGTATATGTATGTAGACTGAGATAAATGGTCAGCAATGTTGGGTTTTATGCTGACTATGGATCTAAGAGAAGCTAAACAGTCTTGGATACATCTTCTGAACCAAAAGCAAAACCAAATGGAAATATGTGTGAGTTTGTATAGTAAATAGTTTGTAATTTTCAACTTTGTGCTCGACTCTTCTTTAGTCTGCATGCTCAGAATATGTATATAGAGAACACAACAGTAGAATAAAGTATGACTAAATTTTTATTTTTATTTCTATGGGATTCTATTTTGGATCATTGGAATCCTGGTTTTAGTCTTATGTGAACTCATTGGTACTCACCTTTCTCTTCTATTTTCTTACTATCTTATTCATCATGAGTAAATCAAAGTCAATTCTTATTATCTTATTTTCATGATAAGTCATGAATATAATATAAAACGTTGATTGAAAAAAAAAATACAAAATCAAATTCAAAAATATATCATGCTAATATTATCGACTGTACTTGTCTTTCATTTTTCTTCTCTTGTTATCTTGCTCTTATGATATGGATTTGTTAAAAAACCTTGGAAACTTATAACCAAATTCACACAACCTTTTTGCCAGCATCCTTCTCACCTACACTAAAATGGGAGATTCGCTAGAGGGGAAATTGACATACATCAATATATAATTGAAAGAAAATTAACCTAGGTTCTTGTACTTGCAGGTTCCTTAGTAGACATGTACACAAAATTCCACAAAAAAAATGCATTAGAATGATTGCAAGATATGCACAAAATGGGCCTATTGAAGGGCTTTGAAAGCTTTCAAGAAAATGCGATCAACACATTTGAATATAATCTCCACAACCTTTGCCAACACCTTCCATTCTGGAAAAACTGAGCTTTGGAACACGACATGCACATCCAATAGAGCATGATCAAATGGTAGATATTAATGCAAAATGTAAAAGCATACACAAGGGACAAAATGACTCAAAATTTGTGCTCATCACTCTAGAAGTATGCCTACGATTATTGTATTGTTAAAATAAGTTATTAATTAACTACAAAATATGTAATAAGAAAGACTACATATGGTAGAGCAAGAAAAGGGCAATAAGAAATTTTTGTATATATATCTTAATTTATTAGGGACTCATGTACCCTACATTTATCTTATGATTTTTCAATGTTACAATTGAGAAATAAAATGGTCCCTTGTTTAATTTACATATTGTTGGATGCACCTATCAATTTTGGGGTAATTATGCTTAGAGATGACTCTTTTAAATTCTATGTTCATTGAAACTACACCTTATGAACTTGCCTTGATGTTTTAGTCTGCATAAAATTATCTATATCATAATGGTTGTGAATATTTCCTACTTGTATTCATTGATTTGATTTCTACTTTGTTGATTAGTGTAATTCAATATTACTTCCCAAATGTTTGCTTTAGTTGGTTTGTAGCTTGAATAGCCATTGTAGATGTTGGAAATTTCTAGAGCAAGTAAATAAAAAATTATATAGAAATGATGAAAGGGAAGGGAATATGAAGTGCATTAAAAGTCATTTATATTGAATTTGTATTCGGGGGAGAGGGGGCAAGGGGGGTTCTAGAATTTGGTTGGCATATATGTTAGAAACTCATGCTAAGAAAAACAAATTTCAAGAACATATTTTTAAAAATAAGGTGGTTTGATCATACCTCTATTTAGTTGCTTTGATATAACTAATTTCTAATCTTGATAGATAATAATTCTTCCAGTACATATGTATTAGCACACCAATGAATTAGAATTTAGCATACTAAAAAATATTTACATTTCATCTCATTACAAAAGAAGGGTCCATTTTTGCCATCAAAAATTTGTATTAGTATCAAGTTAAAATGTACAATACAATATAGCTTACCACTAAAAATTCTTTTAGAAAAATAATTCTATGCTATATGAATCATACCTACATTCAGCGTACATTGAGGTCCTTGTCAATGCATTGACTATAAAAAATTCACCCATCATTTTTTGGGTAAGAAGCAATGAAGCTTTGTAACATGTAACCTACACTATTTGAAGATAAGTCAGATCAAACTATGTGGGAAAAAATTATTTAGTAGAATTCCCTAAAGATACCTTGTCGTGACTTTCTATGATCATAAACTATGCACAAAATGGATTTGTTGAAAAGTCCCTGGAAACATTCAAGCAAATGCAATGGACATGCATAAATTCAGTCTCAAAAACCATTGCCTATCTTCTCCTTAATTTTTCCTAAATAGGAGCTCTATAATAGGGAATGGCATCTATCACAACATAATGGAAGGGGATTTTCTTAGATGTTATAGATGCAATTTTAACTATTAATCTCTCTTCTCTCAATATATACTCCCCCTCTTTCTATTGTAAACATAGAATGAGCCTATTGGTAATGGAGCATGGTTATCTTCCTCATTAAGAGGTTTTGTTTCAGGCATGTTTGGATCCTTGTATGAGGATGCATTAGTGATTTGAAGCTATCACTTCTCCATTGAGACTTTTGTTGTGAAAACAACATCATTTGATAAATGGCCAAACAATAGACCTCATATATTACAAAATGTGTATAAAAAATAGACCAATTTTTTTCCTTATATTATATATACTTATTATGTATATCTCTCCCTCTCT
>VDFB02150154.1:0-18270 GCA_007258455.2 Sequoia sempervirens | reverse complement strand
AGCCCCCTTTTGGGAACCATCTTAGTGCACTTCACTTTAATTTAGATTAGTATGAAGTGTGTGTAAAGTCAGTATATTTCCCCTGCTTCATTGGAACTATATTTAATGCATATATGTTAGATGCAATTGTAATCATTCAAATTCAATTGTGTGCCACCAATCTCTTCTATCTCTTCTTTCTTTAGTGGGTGTGAGTCCACTTGGATAGTGATTCCACCTGTAGTGAGCAATTTTGTAATATACTATAACTGATTATAATATATTGTGAGCTAATCCTCATCATGATTTTTCCCATTTTGGGTTTTCCACATAAAAGCTTGGTGTTTATGTGTTATGTGATGTTATTTGTTGTTTTCATGCTTTCTTTCATTACTACAAATTTAATATGCTATGAGGACTGAATGCTTAAATGCTTGAGTGATTTAAAATAATATTGATTCGCCCCCTCTCAGTATTTTGGGTGTCGAACAATTGGTATCAAAGCTTGGTTCCTTGGAAGGAGCTTAACTGCTTAGGGAAGATCTTGGAGGTTGAACACATGGTTGTTAGAAGACTACCTATTCCTCTAGAAGAGATTCCTACATTTGGAATTACAAAAGAAGATTTTATATTTTAAATAAATGGAGAACTCAAAATTACTCTTGAAGATCTAGAAAGAACTGAAGGTAGAAATAGAGATCTGAAATAAAATTTCAAAGAAGCGGATGAATGCATCAAAAAATTGAGAGAGAAAATCAAGAAATTTGGAGAAAGACATAAGGAGGTCAGTGAATAGTTGAATTTTTTTTTGAAACAATTACCAATATGAAGGTGCAAGTTGAAGAATGTTTGAATGCAATAGTGAAAATCAAATCTGAAGAATGCACAAAGATTGAACAAGAAGTTGTGAATTTGAGATCAAATCTTGAAAAAGCAAGGAGTCATGAAGAAAAATTCAAGATGAGTTCTACAAAGCTTGATGAAATGATTGAAAATAAAAAAGGATCTAAAGAAAAAGGTGGATTATGGTTTGAGATAGGAGAAAGTTCAAAGATAGTAAAACTACAAACTAGCTTGAAAAGAAGACTAAAGACAAGAAGAACAATGACGTGAAGATTCAAAAAATCAAAGGAATAAAGCTAGAAGACCATCGGTCATACAACAAAATGACAAAGGCACCCATCTTTTAATGGTTTTTGTTATTATTGCAATAAATTTGGACATAAGGCTATGGAATGTAGAAGCAGAATGAATCAGAATTTTGAATGCTTGCTTGAATCATAAAACCCTACATCACAAATGTTAGCTCAAAAACAAACATGATACATGATAACTTTGACATGATGCTTGATTCTTGAATAATGCTCCAAAATGCTTGATAATCACTCTTGAATTCTCTTGAATGCTCTTGTAATCATAAACTTGCTAGAATGCTTGATCTCATAAAGTTTTAGGAGAAAATATGTGAAATAACCTTGTATTTATACTTGTTTATGCCAAATTTCTTGAAATTACAACACTACAAGACAACATAAGATCTAAGAGAATAAAATCCAGCCAAGAATTAAATTCAAAATTAGGTCCAAGCTAACCGGGACTCATACGCTAGTTGGGGCGCATGAGTTCCAGTAGGCTAAGCTCAGGACACAAATTTCAAGAAATGTTTAGTTTTATGTTAAATTCAAGTTTAGGCCCCAAAACTTAGGTGGGGCCCATATGCCCAAGGTGGTGTATGAGTCCTAGATCACTAAATTCGGGCTATACCAACCAAAATCATTAAATTATGAGTGGTCATTTGATATGTTTCAGGATTATCCTTGAAAAGATACATTAATTAAGGATTGTAGATGCAAAATAGGACCAAATAAGGCATAAAGAAGCCCAATTTTAGCAGGGAGGGCCCAAACAAGTGTGAAAATGTAAAGGGTTACATTTTTCTACACTAAATTTAAGGCTATGTAGGTTAGAGCTTTTTCAAGTTCTTCCATGATGACAATATGATCAAGAAGATGTTTAAGCTCTTTATCCATTTTAGTACATATGCAATCTCCCTATTTCAAACTATAACTCTTCTTGATATAGGTCATTAAGAGTCTCATTTGTGAACAATTTTTGCAAATGGGAATACAAGAATTTCATATGCTTGATTGAGTTTTTTTCTATTATATTGCCATCTCCAATGGTGGATAGTTTTTTCTTCTTATATTTATCTAGAAGTTGTTAGAGAAAAAATGTCCCCCTACCCATTTTTTGGATCTTGTTAAGCCTTACACATAATTGGGCTCCCTTGAAGTTGTAAAGAGGTGTTACTAATATTCGAGAGAATCAATATTTGATCATTTTCTAGTAGATTCCCCAACCTTTTATTTTTCCATACTTTGTATTCCATAGGCTCTAAGGTCTTTCAAAGGTGCATCTATTAATGTATCTTTCCCACTAATATATCAAACTGTCTTCTTGACTAGGACTAGCTTTAGAGTTCCAAGTAGAAATAGGAGGGCTAGTACATTCCTTATGATAAAGATGAGAGATATTAAGATTGAACATTGAGTTGAAGGGGTTATCATTATAATTGAGGTGGATCTCAATGATGATAGGTATATGATTAGAGAGGGTGCCAATGTGATGTACTATCCTATTGACCATCAATTAATCTAATTTAACATGTAATTCTATGAATAATTTTAATAATTTAACATATAATGATGGTTCAACATTCATAAAAAGATATGTTGAACAATGTACCTTACATTAAATTAACCTTGATAATTCAAATTCATTTCAACAAACATCTAATAAGCTTTTAGGTTAAATAAAGTATAAGAACTTGGAAACTAGATCCATGAGTATATTTTTATTCCATAACTCTTAAAAAGCCTTAAATAAATTGTAACACACATTTTTCCCATTATCATAATTGATACTTTATTTTCATAATATTGCCAACATGTTATATAATATATATAATACATATGAGGGTATGTGCACGGAAGTGGGGAACCAAAAGGGAGTTAAAAGTGAACATTTTTTCTAAAATGAGTTAAAAATGATCTTGGATGAAAAATTAAAGATATCCACACTCAAAATTTGAAGATGCAATAGGAGAAAGAGTATTAGTACTCAAAATCCAATTTCTAAAATACTTTTTTTTTTAAATGGTGGAGATTAAGAGGTTGAAATTAGGGGAGCACACAAAGTGCTCATATTTTTCTAAATATAACACAATGTCTAGTGTGCTTCCCCTAAAATATTGACTTTTTAAAAGTATTTCACAAATTGCTTCAATGGAAAATTAACTAACATCATGTACTTTATGTCTAATTTTTTACTAATTTTTAAAGTTGACACATCCTAAAAATCAAAAGATGAGCATGCTTCCCCCAAATTTTTAAAAATAATTGAAAATCATTTTTCAGTGTGTATAGAATAAAGTTGAGAATGTAAAAATTTAATTTATTTTAAATTTGGATGATGAATAATAAATAAAATTTCACTAGTCCTTGTCTTCTCTAGATTAGTCCCTATATGTGATACTATCCATTATAATGGATTACATATAAATCATACAACTCCCTAGAATTTTAAATCTCCTACTTCATAGGCTAATTTATTGAAATGCAAATGTTATTTTTCTATATCACCAGCTTGCATGTCAAAGGTCTCAATTTGTGCGTATAGGGATACATTAGGTACATCATAGTAGGTTGTTTAGGATCATCAATTCATCATTATATTTTTTTATATGGTGCATATACATCTTAGTCATAGCCATATTAGTCCTAGTCTCAATTATATTAGTGTTATCAACATTTACATCTCTCTTTCATGAAGTTTCAATCACTTACATTGTTTATAGATCTTGAGTTCTATTAAGGAAGTCAACAATTTTTCCTTTATCTCTAATAGGCCCCTAGATGTTCTTTTTATCACTACCAAGTTTTAGATGTAACAACATGAGTGGGAATTTAATATATAAGCCACATTTATAAAGGAAAAACCCACATATAGATGAAATGTCTAAGGATAAAACCATGGGCGGGGCCTCATTCTAGCCATCCAAAATCTCACATCTTTATCATGGTCTCACATTAATTGTGTTAGTTTTTTTAATTGTATACACTAATATTGAGTGTTGACATTACTTGAAACAATGTTGTATGTTGGTCATTGAAGGTTAAAATGAGATACTATCAAGTGCCAAAGGATGGGGTAATAGCTCGACACTTGGTAGTTAGTATTCTATTACAAATTGTTTAAGTGATTCTAAAATAATGAGTCCCACTTCTGGGATATCTTGATTTATACCTAAAATCACATATTTTTTAGAAAAATTAATGATTTAAGCCTCACGGGGTTTCATCTAAAGAGTTTTAATTGAAAAAAGTTAGATAAGACCCCCTTAGATCAAACTCACTTGGATAGAACCCCTCTAGTCTTAAATCATACCCATAATGGAGTCTCCTTCAAACCTATCAAAATGTTGGCAAAAAATTACTTTTTCTTTACCTTGAAGAGATCAAATAAAGTTATTTATAAATTATGTTTTAAGTATGCAACCCTTATTATAAGCTTTCCAAAAATTATAATTTTTAATATTGTTAATTTTATTATTATATTTATCTCTTATTTCTTGTGAATTTAGGTTTTTCACCAAACATTAAGGTATGTCTTGCACACGTGAAAAAATAGAAAAAAAAGTGAAAAAAATTAAAACATATTTGTGCCCTAGGTATTGATGTCCTTGTTTCTTATATATTTTTTCATTTTGATGTACATACAGACAAGTTATGTGTCACGACATACACCTATGTCTAAATTATAATTACTCTGACTTAAAAAATTATGAAAACATATCCATGCACTAGATATTGATGTTAAAAATCTATATTTTAAAAATTATAATTTTATCCTTTCTATAAAAAAAGTTGTTACAACATAAATGAACATTTACTTTCTCATACTTAAATATTTATTTCATGTATTTACATATGGACATTTAATTTCTTATACTTAAATTTTTATTTCATGAATATAGTTTCACTAGCAGAGAAGACAAAGACAAAGACAAAAAAAGAAATAGTTCAACAAAATGCATTATGAAAACTCATCATTCACATTTGGCATTCACCAAAAGGGGTGCATTGGGAAATACCAATCCTTAGGCTCAGTCATCTGAGCCATTTGATGAGCACCAAATTTAGTGCTTGCCAAATGGTCATTTCGGGTAAAAAAAAAAGTGGAGTCTTTCTTATGTCACATCTTTTTGCACTTACCTATGATATAATCTATATCTAATTTTAGGATACTGAGTGATATTTGGAGACATAGTTGTTGTAGGTCATGTAATATATAAGGTAATGTGTATATGAGTATTATAAGCCCCATTGGGGCATGCGCACAAAGATGAGGGACCAAAAAGTGACCACAACCAGTTTTTATCCATCCAAGACATAACATGCGAACATTATAACATTGTGCTCACATTTCTTTTATGATAAAAACATAAAAAGATAGAGGTCAAGCTCATTTGAGCTTGGCCCTCTTTCTCTCCAACAACCAAATGCGAGTGAGGAATAGTGAGTGCATTTCAAGCTAATCAAGTTGATTTGAGGCAACACAATACTACCATGACATCCATAAGATCAAGGAGTAATTTTTTTTAGGTTTCTAGCTATGTAAATTGAAATGAATATCAATTTTATAATTGTTTTGATTCAATACTTTGTAATTTTTAAGAATTGAAAATATTTCAAACTCTAATTCACCAAATGAAAGAACCCTCTTGAAGAGTAGGAATAACAAAAGCCTCAACCAACTCCTCCATTTGTTCCTTGACATCCTCCTCAAACACAAGAAAACGTAATAGGTGAAATATAAAACAACAAAAGGGAACTACAAGCATTGGCTGATCGATTGAAAAATCCAAATAAAACTAGTTTATATCGAACAACCCTTGCCACCTCAATTGAATCTATTATTTTTATGTAGATTCCGTGAGTGCCTAAATAAATATGTGGTATAATAAAATGGAGAATGCACAACAATTTATTTTACAAAGCTATTGTATCAACAAGTGTATGAGAGATTCAGAGGAGCTCTTTGAAAGCACTTTGGTGAGATTTGGTTGAAGAAATTATGAGGTATGTAACTTTGGAAGGCAGGTATACTGCGATTAATACTTACCATTTCCTCTTGCTTAACCATTTCCAACACAAGAAAAGGGTGTCCTTCCCTTACTATCTACTTATGTTGCTTGATATGGGGATTAAGGAGCATTTGAAAAACCCCAAGAACCCTGTTCTACATGTGGGGTTAATTCTCCTTATTTATGAACATGTCAAAGCCCATGAGGTGTAAAAGTCCCCTACTACCCCATAGGATATTATGGCTAAGTCTCGGGAGGGTTATGACACTGATTCAGGTGATGGAAGGGGTCGTAAGAAAGCTAAGAAGAGGAGGCTTATTTTGAATAAGGATTCAGAGTCGAATAGGGATGATGGCGTTGATTATGTCCCAGATTCTTATGCTACTCTAGAGGAGGGTCCCATCTCGCCCTGTTGTGGGTCAGACTGGTAAAAGGAAGTTGGGGGTTAAGGCAGGCTACACAACATGGATTGATGAGGTGGAGGCGAGTGTTCCTATTAAAATGGGTAAGGACAATACTGACCTTTATGGGGAAACTTCCTCTCCTCCCCCTGCAACCAGAATTGTGCAGGACATAGAGGAAGGTAGTTGGAAGAGAAAGGTGTCGACTGCGAACTTTCTCCTGGAGAAGGGTTTCCCTCTTTCCCTGGCCAGTGGCATTTATGGTGAGGCTTCTTCAAGTGTTGTTATTGGGCTGCAAAAGCAGAGAAGGGAAAGGATTGAAGGTGGTGTTGCAATGGGTACCATTAAAGAGGAAGTGGAAAGGCTACTAAAAAGGAAGGTTGTTGTAGAGGAAATTGCCTGTTCCATCTAGATGTTGAAGATCCCCATTCCCGCTGGTAAAGGTAAGGATGTTTCTGGTGATAAAGCTCCTACTAGTCCTTCTAATGAGGACGTTGTTGTGGGGAAGTGTATTGAGAATTTTGATAGGGAGGAGCTATTTGATGTGCTGGGCTCGGCCCATGATTCTGTTAATGTTTTGTTTAAGTTGTTTAAGTGGTTTTTTCATGAGATCAATAGGACCAATATTAGAATTAGAGGTATTGCTAGTAAGGTTGAGGATACTTCTGTCCAAAGCCAAATTGATAAATTGATGGAATACCTTAATACTGTTGCTTACACTGTGGCAGAGGAAACCACTAACCTGAAGAACTAGGAAGGCAAATTTTCCTCCATTGAGGAAAGAAATGATAAATTATGGAATGTTGTGATAAATACTGGTGATGCCTCTAAGGTTGGGACCATTCTTGATTCTTCCAAGGTGATTTCTCCTATGATTAAAAAGAAAAAGGAGAATGTGTCTGTTGTTGACATTGCTGCTAGGGGTAAGCCGCTGACTTTGGATTGCGAGGGTAAGAAAGTTGTTGGTAAAGGTAGTGTTTTGAGTGATGAGGTAAAGATAGGTGGGTCGGGGGCTAGAACCAAGAACAAAATGAAAGTCGCACGCACCAAGGAGGTATCCGACATGGTGGGAGAACGCATAAGATGGCTACTTATTGAAATGGAAGCCGGGAGATCCTAAACAATATGTGGTGTTGTTGATCGGTTTCCATCTTTTGGCTACTTTTGGTCAAGGTGGTTTGTCATTTCAAGTAAGCTTTGATTGTTGCTTAATGATTTTTTCTTTTCTCTATCGCTTGTTTTCTTTGTAAAGGGCTCCGCCCCTTGAAAAGGCATCTTACCCTTAACGTATGAGAAGAAAAATTTAAAATTTGATATACATGCATTATTTATTGATCCAAGAACCAATGCACATAATTTGCAATAGGATATCTATTCATTGGTGCCAACACAAGGGAATAGAAGACAATTTTTGGTAAAGGTGGTTGAAATTTTTTGAGCATCCTCCATACAACAATAATGAGGTCCCACAATATATTTAAATAAAATCTATTATGAGTGACTCTAAATTATTTGATATACATGACTTCCAAGGTAGAGGAAAATATCTCCATTCATGGGACCACCTTATCATGGCCATTGGGAGTACCACTACCACTTTAAAGATGGATGATGTGGTTGCATCATTATTGTTTGAAGAGATGTGAAGACTTCTAAAACAGATAAGGAGGTTCTTGTGGTTCATGGTATATCTAAAGAAAAAATGAAAGAAGTTGGATAAGAAGCAAGAAAAACCAGGGGCTAGGTCTCATGGGAGATTTAAATCTTTGAGAAATTCAAAGGAAAAATATTGAAACTACAAAAAAATTAATCACTTTCACAAGGAGTGCAAAGATAAGAAAAAGGAGAAGAATACCTCTAATTCAAATTCTGATAAATCTTCTCAAGATGATGGTGATGCATTTTTTGTTGTCTTAGCAACCCATGTATTGAAATATGTGTGGCTTATTGACTTAGAGGCATCTTTTTACATTACCTCACATCAAGATTGGTTCACGAAGTATGAAGAATTTAGCGGTGGGAATGTGTACTTGGGTGATGATTCTCATTTGAAGATCGTTGGTCATGGAAAAGTCATGATTCAATTCCCTAATGGACGATTGAAGGGGATCAATGGTGTTTTGCATATCCTTTGTTTGGTATGAAACCTCTTATCTATAAGTAAATTGAATGATGTTGGTGTGCAAGTTGTTTTCTTGAATGGAGGGTACAAAATGACTAGAGGAGATATGGTGCTTTCCAAGGGTGTTCGAGTCAACACTTTGTTCAAGCTAGATGCATGCATAGTTTAGTGCGATAATTTTTTTATTACTCTTAATTCTTTATCATCGCCATTGGTTGCATCATCTATTGATGGTCATGTTTTCTAGGTACCTAAGAGTGCTCATTCATTGGAAATGAAACTTCTTGTTGAGAAGGCAATGTTACGACACACACAACTTGGTTGTATTGGTGAGAAGGGTCTTAGAGCCTTGAAAAATAAAAGCCTTGTTGAGGGGCTAGATGATTGTAATATTTAGTTTGATTCATGTGAACATTGAATTTATGGAAAGAAAAACCATGTTTCAGTTTTATTCCAGTTCTCACAAATATTTTGGGGTGTTGGACTTGATACATTATAATATTTTTGGTCATGTAAATGTTCCTTCAATTTTAAAATCTATTTAATTTGTGCTAATCTATCATGAATATAATAAAAAGGCATCAATTTATTTCCTCGAAAGAAAATTTTAATTCTTTTTAGTTAGTTTTAACATCAAAGCTTTAAGTTGAAAATTAGACTAGTAAAAAGATTAAATGTTTGAGGATTGATAACGATGGTGAGTTTTATTCCATAAATTTTATAAGTTCTATAAAGAACATGGGGTTGAGAGGAATAAGACAAATCCATATATTTATTTTATAAAGGATTACAAACTATATGGTACCTTTTGATAACAAGGAGAAAGCATTTAGTTTTTGTTTGGTAAAATTTAAATATTTTGCAATAAAAAATACACATTGAAATACATAATCTTGCCATTTGATAAGATCACTAATAGGAGTGTGTGTCTCAGAGAGATACCCCAAATAATCATGTATGAAAGCATCCTATCAAATAAATTATAAAACCTCCTAAATAATTTATTTTAGCAAATTTTTGTTTATCTATTTCCATATCATAAATCAAAATCCTAATTTGACTAGAATATTCTTTAGATCTTTTCAGATCTCAACATTTCATTTGTAAAACTATTTTGGCTTGCCTTTCTTTCTTACAAGTATTTTCAAGGAAAAATTCATCAACTAACAAATTATGAAACATATGAAGAGCATTTTCTTGTATCTTAACATTATTTTCTATTTTAATAGTATTTTATACTTGTGCATTATTTTCATGTATCTTTTAATGCCACCAATTATTATTTACTCCCCATAAAAAATGTACAAGTTTGACCACATCACTTGGTGTAATTTGGGCAAGATCAACAATAATTCCAAATACATTAGTCAATGCTTTGATTTATGGAGTTGAATATTTGACACAACCTATATGTAAATACCAAATTTGTACAAGAAACTAACAATGCATGACAAACAAAGTCATTTTATCAGTTCTTTTGGATACCTTCTTATGAGTTTGTAATTGAAAATTTTCTATGGAAGTAGAAGAAGGAATTAAAGAAGATGATGGATTTGTACTTTCTCCATTCTTTAGCGAATCCAAAGCATCTCTTAATTCTTCCAATTTTGTATCCACTTGATCAAATAAGGGAAGGATTGACATCATCACCATTCTTGTGGAGATTGTTTATAATCTGATTATTTTTTGTTAAAAAAATCTGAGGTGTGTTGTTTGTCATCATTTATCCTTTTCTTTCTAAAGAATTTAGAGAAGTATGAGTAGCAAAAAAAAAATTTCCTACCTTTTGAACCTTTTAATCCAATACTTCTTATGTACAAAACATCTTTATATAAATCATCTATATTCTCTTGTAGATGATCACAAAATCTTGAAATATAATTCTTGTGTTTGAAATCTAAAGAAGGTTTTTTTTTTTTTAAAGCTTAGAAGGTCGGAACACATATTAAAACATAGACACATACTGAACATATCAGTTTTCTTATAACATCCTCATTGAGGAGGCCATATGGTATTTTTGTATAACGAAATAATTTCTTCTTTAAACCATTGATGCATGCCTTCTCTAGACAAAAGGTTTGAACCACAACATAGAAAGGATGAGATTCTCTCATTGTTTTAATCTCATTTTTCTTTTCTTTATCCTTTCTAGAAGGATCGAGACCTTTATTAATAGGCTCATCTTCAATTTCTACAAGGTTAGCCTTTCAATGGCTAGGAAGATCAAGCAAAGTGAAAAGAATCCTCAAAGTGGTTATTACTAAATTTTCTAGATAATCGACTTTTGGGCACTATTCATTTGATTACCTTTTATTTCATGTACTAGTTTGATAGCCTCAAAAAGTTTAGGAGCTACATTTCTCATCAATAAGCCAAGTCTTGGAAAATAACGGTGAGTTGGATCATTAGAATCTATAACCAAACTAGTACATAAAATAAAAGATAATCAAATGAATATTTCTCATCAATACTATAGATTCTAATGATCAAACTAATCCCTTGTATTTCATGTACTAGTTGGATTATTAGAATCTATAGCCAAACAATAAGCCAAGTCTTGGAAAATCCAAATGTCCATGTACCCATCCTTGCTAAGACTTGGGAATTCCATATCCATTGTGTGGCAAGGGAAACATGCATGCGAAGAATAGGAAAATAAAGGAACAATCCAAATCAAATGGCATATGATCTTGATTAATCTGCAACTAAGGAAAAACAATTAGAGTGCAACACCACCCATCTTCCGCAGATCTGGAAAGTGGGTTTTAATCCAATGGTGACAAAAGCTTTATCTTTGTCAACGATTGTGGTTTCTACGTGCAATGGTAGGATAAATTAACAACAGAGAATGTACCATAGATAGACCTTGCTGCCAGAGATTTGGATTTTAGTTAACTATTTTTTATAAATTACAATTGAACGTAGAGAGAATGAACAACCAGGGATAGTATTTTTATGTTTTAACCTCACTCGTCATTCACCCAAATAGTTTCTGAGACAGTAAAAATGCCCTTAATCACATTGGCAGCAAAGAAAGATAGAGGGAAATTTCAAAGCCTAATATTTGGGATTCAAAAGGTGCAGAACAATAATGAAACGTGTGTGAGATGAGGAAAAAGGAGAGAAAAATGGTCATGGTGGTGGTAGGAGGCAACAGAGCCGGCTTCACATGTGCTCGTGCTCTTTTTTCAGCAGGCTGTAAGCAAGTGATTGTTCAGGAGCAGGGTTTAGCATCCCTTGTCCAACTTCAATACCTGAAAGTTCTGGCAAGTGTAGGAATAAATACACAATCTGCCACATAAAACTCACATCGAGTCAAATACTCAGCATGATTCACATGATTTTCAGAAATACTCGGCAAGCTAATAAGCTTATTCTTATTTTAAGTCAAAGCATCTTGATCCTTCAATCTTAACATAATTGAGTGTAGTTCTTAGAGTTGTCTGTGGTACTTCTCTGCAATAATTGAGTGTAGTTCTTAGAGTTGTCTGTGGTACTTCTCTGCAAGATCAGGATATTTTGCAACTTGCCTTGTTTCGAGTCCCATAAATGAATCTTCTCTAGCCACTCTAGAACATTTTCCTAATCAACCCTGTTACAGCCTAAGGGTTTCCAATATCGGCAAGATACCTACTAAACCGTGAAAAAACTATTAGAGTGCCAAAATAAAGAAATTAGGATTTTCTAGCGAGGCTTATTAAGATAATTACAATTATATACAACTGCAAATAAAAGAAACATATTGAATAATTGCCGGTGGTTCACACAAAATTTATTCGACAGCGGCAAGAACAGGAATGCTCCCAGTAGGATTTCATCTGAAATACTTCTGCATCCAAGTTCCCTGCCATGAAAGGATTTACAATTTTACATGATGCAAAACACACTTAAATGTTTTTTTTCTTCCATCACCAGACATGCTTTAATTGATGTTCTAGAGGTACTTGCTAATAATTCTGCAAGAAACTTCTACTTACTTGTACTAAGACATAAGAAGCAGGTACTAATGTTGTGTGTGAAACAAATCTACAATCACAGCACAATTGCAGCTTTTTGAAATGGCAAGCTGTTGGTACTCCAATTTATTTGTATAACCAATAATCATGTGTGCAAGCAGTAAAATGCAGCTTTATAACTTCATAATTGCTTGAATATCAATTTCAACTTTGCCTAAATGTTGCTGCTTATCAATGTTGCGTTGGTCATCCCTGAAAATCTAAAAATAAATGAGTAAGAAATAGAATATCACGAAATAGCCATGCTAGCAAACCCTGAGCAGAGTCTTTACAACCCAGAAACCATGGGTTGGGGACTGATTATTGGTAACATTTGAACCCAGTAGGACACCGGCCGGCATTCACACCGTTGGGCACAACATCTCCACTGCATATGCGACACCAGATCATGCACTTTCCATGACGGGGATTAAAAGTCTACATGAAACAATTAAAGACCTACATATAACCATAAACATTCTTGTCATGACGTGCAGGAAATAGGAAAAACAGTTACTAACCTGGGAAAAAAGCCTGGTAAGGTTAGTGTAAGTAGGGTGCTCAATTTCATAAATGACCTCGCTATCTCACAGAGCAACAACATCAGTGTGTTCTAACAGCGAATAAGTCGAGAGCACATTGGTGGAAGGTTCCACCACGGATGTGGAGACCTGAGGAGATGGGTAAACTGTGAAACCCAACTTGAGTTTCTTTCTGTAGTTTACAGAAAACCTCTCCAGGACAAGAAATCCAAGCCCTGACCAGGTTCCGCCTCCTACTGCGTGGGATACAAGAAACCCCTGTTACAAAAACATATTAGGGTTTCAATTGATAAAGTCAAATCTCATATTCTTGCTTTAGGGTTTCAAAATGACAGAAAGTATAATGTTGGCATGGTAATTTGAGGAGGACCGCTCACTATTGAAGTGGCCGCGGGAGAAGTCGTTGGCGGCGTCCCGGTTCGAACATCGTCGACGACAGTTGGTTCCACATCCAATTACACAGCACGGGCAACATGTAAACCAATAAAGTGTTGAATGCATCATCGCCGCTGCCCACCCCATCGTGTCACTTGGCATGTGATCAGGCTGACAAACACAACTGCAACCCGTAAAACATTCCACAAAATTATTAAAAAAAACACAAAAAAATAAAACAGAACAGCGGAAACAAAACTCGCAGAAATAAAGCCCAGAACTTATGTGCTTGAAACCCAAAGCCTAAGGGTTTCGCCCACAATAACTTAGGTCGTACAAGCTTAAATCGAAAGCTACTGTGACATCGATATCGATCCAGCAATAAAGAAAAAACAAACAAACAACGCGTACCTGAACGCCGCGGTCAAGACAGTTGAGCTCTCAACTCCTCGAAATACCTACACTCCGTCAATCGTCGCTGAAGAAAGGTCTCCGAAAACCCCACAAAAATAGAGAATGACCTGAATTCATGCAGCAGTCCGCGAAAAGGAAGTACAGCTGCATGAATTCTTCATTTTTGCCGTAAAATACAAATCAAAATTTTAAATTATCCAACGCTAAATTTGATGACCACATAATGGATAACGGTCATAAAAAATTGTTTGACAGGCAGAGTTGACCGTCATATTCAACTCTGTAAACTATCAGTGTTAAAATTTTTACGTGGGATTTGCACTAACTACACTTTGTGTTGTTTATTATACCCCGCATAATAAAATTTGCTTAATAAATTAAAGCACGTTTACAAGATTTATTTAGATTATGTATAAATATATGACTTTTATATATTGAAAGAAACAAACCAACCATTTGGACAGAATCAAAGCAGCGAACAGAACAGCTGAAAAGGGTACGAAAAAATGATATCATTTTTTAATGTCAGTCATAAAAGCATAAAACTAAAAACTATAATTAAAAGAAAAGGAAAGAGATTGGAAAGTGTCCTGAACAGTGTATGAATTTCTTCATGATAAACCAAAAAAAACCAAAAAAATAATAAACTCAGTCAATTTAATGAAATGTATTTCACTGTAAATATGGATAAACCATCAAAAGGCATAATAAAACTTTAAGAAATAAAAACATATTTATTGAATGTGATCTACAAAGTTGAACAAAAAAAATACACAATTTCAATAAAAAACGTGCACTACTTAAACTAATAGACTGTAGAAACTCATACCAACTACAATATACTACTACTTAACTACATAAAATCAAATTTCGATCAAATTTCGGCCTGCCTCACACGCTTGCGCTTTTCAGACAGCATCTGCAAAGCAAAAAAAACACTACCATGAGAACCAAAAAAAATATATTATGGCACCAAAAAAAAGAAATAAAAGCAAATTTACTGGGTACTACCCCGTGCTTCTGCTTGCCAGACAGCGTCCGCACCCGCAGGTGGTGGAGGAACACTTTCCATTCTGACGCTGCGGCTTACAAACATGAAGGCGCCAAATTCGATGGCACCAAATACGAAGAGGACAACAACACTAGCCTTAGAGATGGGCCACAATTTGGTGCCCATAATTGCTAGGTAGCTGCAACCGGACAACACAAGCGCGAGGCCACCTAGTATTTTCACCATAGCAGAACTTAAACTAATCTTGAGCAGGCAGGACATTAATAGAAATAGAGCGATCAAACAGCTGAGTGCCGAAAGCAGAGCGACGGCTGGAGATGTGTCCCCGATAAAGGCCAGCAAGGCGAAGTTCGTTGGAATAAGAACAGAAATTGAAATTATAATTATTTCTTTCTCTTCAAAACCAGGCTCCCGTGGTGGCATTCCCAATTGTGTTTTCCCTTACTTCCTCGTCAGTACTCTTCACAAAAAAACATCAAATGTGTTTTTCTTTTCTGTTTGAGCTTCTCAATTGTTTGTTCACACTACCATTTATTACTTGCACAGCTTCATACTTCATATGATCGCTTTAACTGGATTGTAGTCTTAAGAAACACCGACACCACTCCAAATCACCAACTTTAGAAACATTTTATGTCGTTGTCGTCACCGCCGCCATTTTTTTGTGACGGTGTTACTCGGTCAGAGCTGCCCTTCAAACTGAGACAATTTGATTACCAACTGAAAGAAATAGTTTATATCGTTGTCGCTACCGTTGTCAATTTTTTGGGACGGTTACTCAAGTCAATGTTGCCCTTGAAACCAAATGCATATTAGAATAAACCTTTGACAATTTGGATTGAATATTTATTTTCATACCGTTTCTAGTATTTTACTTGTAGATGAAGTTTCAAGGAAGTTGAGGCGATTAGTGTGCGACAGGAAAGGTACATATCGAAACAACTGTTCACCACTCAAAAACTTACTCTCCCCACAACAGATGTGGGATAATCCCTTGTACACTTTCGAATATTTTAACTCAAAAATATGTGATATTGTTATAGAGTTAAACTCATTGATTCATGTTTCATGACTGGTGCAGGAAATTATAGTGCCTCAGGGTAGGTGGTTGAATAGTAGGGTTAATTAATCAGCCTGCTAGAATAGGTTTGGGGAATTAGTTATAGGGTGTCCATTGGAATGGAGGAATTGATTAGGGGACCTCTACCACAAGTTCATTGACCCGAAGTGCATTTGAGTGTTTGTCCCATACCATTCTCCTTGTCTACTGAATATCCCTCCTCCGCAGTAATGAATGGTTCACAGAATTCATCTCATGATAATAAGATGGTTCATAGCACTCTCATTGCATCTAGGTGATGCTCACATATGTGAAACATTGGAGGCCTTCTAGAAGTCACCCATCCCAGTACTACTCAGCTCAAGCATGTAACCATAGAGTTTTCCACAGGTCGGCCCTGGCACGGCTGCAAAACCCGACCAGTGTTGCCTTATGAACCATTCATTATAGAGCCCCTTTAGTTCATCAATTGATAAGTAAAAGTGAACTCAAAAATATGGCTCAACTATGTGGAATGGGAAACTACCAAGGGCCAAGGCAGTCTTACAAATAATCCATGAATTTGAACTATTTTTTTAAATGGGTATGATGCTTCTATTTTTGGGATATTTCTCCATAGACAAGTATAAAATATTCAATAGTATAAAACTATCTGGTACATGTTACTCAAGTGGTCAAGGTCCAATCTTAGATCCTTTCTCCATTATAATCTTGAACAAATTTTTTTTGACAACAAACATTTGCATCGAAAAGAGGTGTGATAGCTGATTGGAATTTATATAGAACATCCCATAAATTTGACCCAAGGTCTATAGTTGAATTTAGAAGCATTTTATTAAAAAATTGATACAACATTACAAGTGTGTACTCTAATCATTATTAATCATTTACATGTTTTGATACAACATTAGATGGTGAGCCTTGACATGAGCCATTGTAATAATCTTGGATGTTATGTTCATCGACATTTTGAACATTATTTCTTTTTAGTATAGAATTGGGGAGATTGAACATCATCTAGCTAGTTCAGCAACAAGTAATATAGAATTAGAGCAAAGAAGGAATTGTAATTCGTATATTTGTGTGTTATAAATTCATGTAATTGAAAAATATTTTGTTACATGTTAAGTGCAAATATTTTTGTTATACATAAAATAACATCTAAAATTGTTGTTGATCATAAACATAATCCTAAAATAGAAAATTTAAATTTACAAAATATTATATTTTATCTATTTGTAATGTTGATAATATTTTTTATTACATTGAGTTTTTAATTTATTTGCTAACCATTAGCATTTATCAACCTTTCGTAGATGAGTTTTACATGCATCACTTCTTTGTAATTCATTTCATTCATATGCATTGGAGTAAGATTTTTTTTACAAACAATTTTTTTAGCTCATTTAGTAGAAAGCTATATAGTGTGAACAATGAGAAGCTATGTTATTTTAAATGTGAAGTTATTTTATTCTAAATAATGTAAAGTAATTAAAGAAAATATAATTTGGATCAAGAGGACAAAAATCTATTTATATTAGATTGTGATTAACAAGTGTCCACATGCACACCAAAAAGGTTTGAATGAGTAGCTATGAAAGATATTTTTAAGACATATTATGAAGTGAAGAATGAGAAATTAAATTGAAATTTAATGTGAAAGAGATCAAATTGAAATTTGCATACCTCATTTTTTATAGCGAGTAATTGTAATCAAGCCTCCTCTTTTTTGAAATAATTGTGTGTAAATTCTTTTGCATTCTAAAGTATTGCTTGAAAGAGAATGTTGGTTGAATACAAAGTCCATCTATTGATTTCTCTTTCAATATTGATGTAAATATTAGTCCTTATCTTTCTATTTTACCATATTGTTTCCTTTTGTAGTGCTAGGCCTTGGAATTTGTGTATAATAATTGCTTATGCCATGGATAGTGGTATTTTCCTACAATCACCTAGTGATATAGGTATTACTGTGTAAGGGAGAATTAGATCAATGGAAATACAGTAATGAAATCAAAATGAGATAAAACCCAACCTACTCATCAAATATGATTGTAAAACAATGAATTCAATAAACAATGTTAGAATAAATGAGAACATAAGTGAATTCAAAGATTACAGTTTTACTAGATCCCATAATGGAATGTGTTCATATTGATAACATATGTTGGATTGCTTGATCAATACGAAGCCTCCATTGTTCGTAAAATCTTCAAAGGTAGTAG